>VZTX01008100.1:1198769-1217767 GCA_013400915.1 Pardalotus punctatus
AAAAAAAAAAAAAAAAAAAAGCATGAAAGAGACCTGAGGGAAGAAGGCTGCCTCAGAGGACACTGGTGGGATTCAGAGAGAAAAATCCATCATTAGTATTTATTCCTTGCTTTAAGGAAACAAGGCCACTTCATGTTGTCCCAGGTGGTGATGCAGGAAGATGATAAAGGTGTCAGAGGCAGACCATTGCCTGAGGGCAGGAAAACAAGCAAGAGGCTCCTTGGCAAATCCACTCTAACCTCCAAGGGTTAAGGGGATATCAAAATATAGAACTTACTCAGAAAAACATCTAAAGGCAGCTGAGGAGAGCAGACATATGACCATTTACGAGGAAGACAACTGGTCCTTTACTGAATAAATATAGGATAGCTTCCCTGAAACTTCATTTAAATTAAAGAAAAATAACATTTCCTTCAAGGAATTGATGAAATCGCATTTAAATAACAACCAACAAAACATTTGAACACAAAACAAGCTCATTCTTATTTTTTCAGGACTTAAATTTTCATTCTACAAGAGAACAGTGTGTGTGGGTGACTAATAACAATCCAGCCATCTGGACTTCTCTCAGACAAACTCATATTAATTCAAACTACACAGGAAAATAAATAAAATATATATTGCCTGCCTCAGAGCATTTGTGGAAGTGTTACGGTTTGCAGAACTGTCATGCACTGTCAGCAAGCAGCAAACCTTAGAGCACCTTTAATGTTACACCACAGTGCTGTTGTAGTTGACAATTAAAATAGTTAATGTGCAAGCTGGCCTTTAAGTGTTACACTAATCAAAATAATGGATTGCTTTTGTATGATGACCCCACAGCTGTATCAGTCAGCGCTCACTGGACAAAAAGGGATTTTTTAATAGCGCCCAGTTGTGGCACTCGTAATCGTGTTTCTGTGGTGGTAATGAGGAAGGATGGGACTTTTAGCAGGCTCATTGAGGGCTCGAGCACATGGGGGATCTGGGCAGATATTATGTGCGAAAGTGGGACTCCCACAGTATCATATTCAACCTCATGGCCTTCCAAACCCAGAGGCAGCATGGGGGATACCGTCCTTTAGCATTTCCTCATTGCTCCCACAGGCACACAGTGTTTCCAAACCCTCCTGCTAGTAATATTTCTTGGCTATTTAGAGAAACAACCTTCCCCTGTGCCTACCTTTGTGTGGATTTATGTATCATAAGGAATGATAGGGCTGAACTTCTTGGCCAGTTGTTCAAGGGCGTGTGGGAATTCATGTTTTTCTTCCACTTACCTGTGCTCTCTCCCTCTTGTGCTCTCAACACAAATTCAGTGCATTCTACTTGCCAAGAAAGATTAGTACCTAAGAGTTGAAACCAGGGCAGATTGCATTTCAAGTAATTTTCCCCTTCCCCCATCCTCCCTCTGCCTCCAGCTTTTTTTTTTTTTAATTATTCAAATTAAAAATGAAATGCAGTGGTTACATTATGATAATATCAAACTCATTAACATTAGTCAGAAAAAAATACAGGTGGTAGCCTGCCAAAAGCTAAGCCTTCACTTTTGCATTCGTTCAGTAAAGTTCATTGAAATGGGAATTCATCCCTTTACTCTGGATTGGAATTGACCTCCTGGTGTATTCAAAGAGCTGCACAAGCCATATTGCCTGAAAAGATGCTTGCAGAAAAGTACTATTCAACATAACTGCTTTATTACAATTTTAGTTCTGTGACCTTATACAGAAGATTCCTTGTTGAAGCTCAAGAACACCTAAGCAGGAGCTTTGTCCTGTGTATCAATGGGTGAGCAGGTGTGCTGCAGCTGACAGTGTCTAGCACTACAGACCATAAACTTAAGAAATATGTTGAATTATGTTATTGCCATTTAGTGCAACTGCACTACATGTACTAAAGCATAGATTGGTTGCTCATTTCCAATTCCCTTTTCAAGACAAATCCCATGGTTTCCCTTGCCTGCATCCTGCATTTTGTATGAAAATAAGGCTCATCCCATTATAAGTCAGAGCAAAGAAGACTTTTTAGACAAAAAAATTACAATAACCTTCTAAAGGTATTTTTTTTTTGCACAAGTTTCTATTTCTAGACTTTAGGACTAATTTTTGCAGACCGCGCAGGATGTGGCTCCCAGTCCCAGCATTTAATTACAGGGATAAACACTCTCATAAATTATTAATTCTTTCCTGGGAACAATTTTTGACCCCATGGACGACAATACCATCATTCTAGTTATTTCATTATATCAGTCTATATTATCGCCACATATTATTTCCCTTCCAAAATGTTTATATAAAATTTATAACGCGATGAAAAGATCTTCCCCCTCATTTTTGTATGTAAATGTAAAATCTTGTCCATTTCCTCACAGTATTTGTTCTGTTTAATTGCATTTTAAATGAACATAAAGTAACTACCCCACAGATATTAGCATGCTTCTGCCAAGACTGTGCAGATTCTGCTGGCACGTGTTGAGAAGCTGCTGCACCTCAGATGTGAGCTGATCTTCACAGAGAGCCTGTCCTGAGGGTGGGAGCAGAGCAGTCCTGCAGAGGGGCTTTGGGGAGCTTGCATCCCCTCCTCTTTTCTGATCTGTTTCCAGCATTAGGAAATGTAAAGCCCAGCAACGGCTTGGAGAAAAAGGGGCTTTTTCTGCAATCGTTGGTTCCTCCATCAGCCAAAACAACTTCAAAACATACTGAAGACAGAGTCAGACAGAGTTGGTTTGCTAAAGGAACTGTAGGCTCCAAGAGCCAGTAGTACTGAGAGCCCTGGCAGCCATTCAGCTGAAATAAATCTCAGAAAGAGAGGGGATAGAAGAGAACACAAGTCTGAATTGATTGTCAGAGATGTCATGTTTGCAGCAGTGCTACAAGCCCTCAGCTCTCAGAAGCCACCTGTATTTATCCCCCAGAATTTGGCCAGGCTGGCTGTGGGCGAGCAGTGAGTGCCAGCTGCTCTTGGAGTCTGGCTGCAATGAGGGCAGCAAATCCTACATCCTTTTCCCTTTAATGATCACTAGGAAAATCCTTACATTTGCCATTTGTAAGAGCTTTATGTCGTGACATAATTTCAGGAAAATAAGTCAATGGTTCTCATTGAGATATTTACAGAACCTGAAAAAATTCTTAATTTGTACAAAAATATATAGGGATTATAGACCTCAGGGAAGGGGGACAGTTAAATCAAAAACCACCTTGCCATGTGCAGATAGGTCTTCAGAGGTTGAAGGTGAATTTCTTGGTTAAATAAAACCAGAATCTGTCAAAAATTTAAGAAGTTCTCTGTAATTTTGTAGAAGACTAAACACTTGGAGGGTTTTAATAATTGCTGGTGAGAAGAAAGCTCCACACTTTTGAAACTGGTTTTCTATATGAAATGTATCTAGTGCTATTTAAATAAGAGATAAATCTTTTTTTGTAAAAGAGAAAAATATGAAAAATATTGAGGAGAATTAGAAAAGTATTGAGATTTTCCAGTGGCTTCTTTCCCTGAAATGGACATTTGTAGTTCAAGTCAAGAAATTAATTTGATCTATAGAACCTTTAAAACTAATTTTAATTCTTCAGAACTTGTAATAGATTAAATTATTTAAAGCATTAATACATGTTCACTTTTAACAACACTTGAGATGGCTATCAGCTACTCTTCTTCAAACTTCCTGGTTATTTTATATTTTTTTTTAAATTTGAACATGATAAATAGTTTCAGGCTGGATGTAGCAGTCAGCTTAGAGACAGAGGGATAAGAAGTGTATTCTATAATGCACACTCTATAGGGGATAGTCTGGGTGGCCAAAAGAAAGGACATACTACAATCTTATCTCCTTCAGAGTAATAGCGCTCTAAAATCTGATTTAGTGATTCACAGTTAAAAGGGTTAGAAATGTCAAGTATCGTCATTTATGTCAGAGTACCCTCCCCAACACACAAACCCTGAGAAAAACCAAACTGAGCAAAAACTCCAATCTCTTAACACTGACTCCACTAAGTGAAAGCAATGCCAATATTTATCCACTGTATTATCTGGCAGGAAGGGGATCTTGACTCATGCTGCTCAAAGATAAATATTAATAAAGATCTGAATTTCAGGCTCATGGGAAATTTCTGACTTTTCTCCCTGAATCAGGATGAAAAGTTGCTTTCCTTCTTAAAGCATATTTATACTTAAAATGGAAAACAGAAATTCAGAAATAATTTTTTTGGGCTTTGTCTTTTCAAAAACCAAAATGTCATATTCCAGCATCAAAATGTTAAGAATCAATTAAGCTAAGCAATATGGAATTGTTTCAACACAAATTTGTGTCGCTGAAGTGCTATGCACATCATTAGCACAAAACTAGTTTATTATTCCATTTTCCTTTTTCAGGATGACACACCAAAAAACAATATACAAAAAATGGTAACATTAAAATGTTGCAATTTAGCTTATGCAACATATTGTGGTGGCTCAAACTGATAACTTTGTCAACTTAATGAAAACCAAATGTTTCTGGGTTTTGGTTGGTTTTTTCCCCTCAGTTTTGATCTATTGGAATAATTAGTTTGAACCAATGTATCAATTTTTCTACTAATAAACAAAGACTTCTGTAGAATCCCATTTTTCTCAGAGAAATGCAGGTCTCCTGAATTACAGAGGAAAACAATGTCAATTAAAAAATCCCTCGTGACTTATTTGCATTCACTTCACTTCAGTCCCAATTCTCCTTGCTGACATTTATAAAACATGAATACGTTTAAAACAAAAAAAAAAAGTTGAAAAAAGAAATGGCTAAGAGAAAAACCTCAGACAAACTGGATGAGAGGAGGCTGAGTTTTTTGCAGGGATTGTAAAACACTATACTTTGTCTGTACAAAGGATCTGAAATAAAGTTTATAAACATCTTGAAAGTACACAAATAAGAGAGTTCTTCCCTAACACATAAAACTTAATACGATGGCTAAATGGCTATAATCTTGCTAGAAAACACAGCCTTCTATATCTGAAATGTTTACCTAGAGTTCATTACAGTCAAAGGACAGAAACTAGCAGTTCAAAAACTGTCTTAAGTTTGATCTAACATGCCCTCTAGAGAAGCTAATTTTTATCTTAGAAATACTCATTTATTCATTCTAATTTTAAGTGGAGTCTGGTTAGCTAACTCAGAGCTATCACTCCAGAACTGAAAATTAGACAACATGATGTTCTCTGCAGCAGATTTCTCCAGCCACTAGGAAAAAGCTCCTAGTCTGACAAGATGTTTTGAAAAGGAGAGGAGGGACAACCAGGACCTTGCAGAGAGCACTCAAAATATCTGGAATGCAATAAACCCAGGAGAGAGATATCCCGTGAGAGTGAAAATATAAAGATGTTGGAATGGCAGATTCATACTGACTTCTGCTTAATATTTTATAAAGTATATGGTTTTGACTATCTGATTTTAAAATAGGATTTAGCTTCCTCTGTCCATGGGTCAGCACATGTGGAGGAATAGCACACCATAAGCAGGTTGGAGGTGAAGAATAATGGATTTCCACTGGTGTGCAAATGATGAAGTCAGAAATTATTTCTCTCTTCTCATGATCTTTTCACTAGATATGAGGAGACAGAAATGTCTGCCCCACAGATCATTTGGAGAACCTATCCAGGCATACAGATTCCAAGCCAGGAGACACTGCAGGAGCCTTCCTGGGGCTTCAAGCACAAGACACAGGCTTTTGTTGCAAGAGTGCATCCAAAAAAAACTGAATTAAACCCTACAGGATAACTCAGCCTAAATGACCAGAAATATCAATAAACTCCTAGTTGCATATTGCACATATATTGGGTATTAATATCATGTCACAGTGGTTTCTCTCATCAGAAAGACTTACTTCCCAGAATTTAATATAACTATAGTCAGAAGAACATTTTACAAGAAGCACACATCCTCACTTCATATGGCAAAACTCTTTTAATTTGGGTTTTTCATTTGTTTTTCTGTATCTTTTCTCTGCCCCCACTCCTACCCCATCAGCTCCCTCCTGAACTGAGCAGCGCACAATCAACCTGCACAATCAACACTGGCAGCTTGTTGAGGTTAAATATGACAATTCAAAATCAATTAGGTGGCATCTGGGAAAGATAGAGCGATGGGAAATAAATATATGGAATCAGCCATGGTTGTCACATGTCCTTTAACTCAGTCTACAGCCTGTCTTGCACGACTGTCAATAAAACTGTAGTGTCTGTTTTACCCTCCATCTCCCTGAATCATAATTCAGGTTAGTATTTGTGGAGCCAACAGTGCATATATGTACAGTTACCATGAATCTAGGCATAAAAATTAAGTTTTTGTTATAATCATTCTCCACTGAAAAGGAAAGATACTACATATTGCATTATTTACTACATTTTTCACTTCAAGTATACTAAGATTATATGGTTGTTATAATTTTATGATGTCTAGCAGCACACGAAGACTGGTGTAAAGGTGTTCAGTGTGAAGGTTATTGGACCAAACAGCAAATCATAATATGTGTACATAGCAAGTGGTTTATTCATCTGGGTGTTGGGGAACCAAATGTACATGCTTTTGTGAAGAATGGAGACAACATTTTAAATTTCTCATGCTTATTGAAACTTTTTCATGCCTTCTAAGCAGACAATTAAGAGCTTACACATCTTTAAAAAGGCAATTAATTTGAGAAAATATAGTTCCCTCTTCAACCACATCCAGATTTCTTATCCCTGGGAACATCAGACAGTTCTCACACACAGTGCCTGATCTCCAGGAGGTATTTCCCTGCAGTTGCTACCCTTTGAAAGACTTTGGCCCTGGAGATTGATTTGGGACTGGTATTTATCCTTCAGGCTGACTTTTCTGGGCTTTTCACTGCTTACAGTAACAGCCTTGAGGTTTTAGATTCTGGTCTACTGCTGCTCCATACCTTCACAAGACTTGGCATCTTAAACATCACCCCCCTGAATTCATCTCCAGTCCCAGAGCACTTGCCATCTTTCCTCTTGAGAAATAGCACTATTTAATGAGAAATGATCATGACAAACTGTCAAGTGATATACATTGAACAGCTTCTTCCATCCTACATTACAGCTGGGAGGAAGCCCCTGAGAAATTCTTGTTGTCTCTATTTCGCTGCAGTACACCCCATAACCTAAGACCAGACTGATCTCTCCCTTGGCAGGTCTGTATTTACTGGTAAGGATTTGAGTTTTATCTTTGCAGCCTGCTCAGAGGTTGGTGAGACTCCTGTGGCACAATGCCCATGGGTCTCAGATCTTTCCAGTTGCTCCCAGTTCTCTGGAACAAAGAAAAGGTGCCCAGGTTGCCTTGCTGTCAGGTCTGGCTCAGAGTCTGAGGCATCCTGGTTTCCAGATCAGCAGATCTGCTCGTTTGAGCCTGGCACTTGGCTTCTGCTAAGGCAGCTGGACCTTGCAAGGTGAGCCTCCTTCCTTGCTGGGAGGGAGCTCTGCTCTGTACAAATCTCTCCTGCACATAATTGCTTTGAGCAAGGTCTTCCACATCACAGAGGGGCTGCAGAGGCTCTTTCTCCCTGAGTTTCAGCTACTTATCTACAGAAATGGAAGTGTAACAAAGCAGAAACCACAGAGGTAGAGAATGAAATTAAAGCCCCTCTCCAGAGTTATGCAGACCTAAACCTGGAGCTAATGACATCCACAGGATAAATGTACCCTTTTGATGGTGTTTTTATCTGTCAGCCCAAGGAATGAACTTCTGATATTTGAACTTTTCTCCACTTCTGCCAGGTTTGGTTGTTTTGGTTTTTGGTTTTTTGTTTTTTTTTTGCAGAAGGAAAGGGCCATTTCTAAAATAAATTTTCATATTCAGTGGAATAGCCACTTTTGCTGAAAAAAGTCATATAAATTAATGCATATTTAATGAATATTTGGATGAGAAAATTCAACAATACTCTGCATTTAAAAGCCTACTGTTCCTCTACACACATACAGAGAAATCAATTGAATAATTAATGAATAAAATCATTAAGTACTTTTGTTTCTTAGTGAATGAGTCAAAGAATCATTTTCATGAGAAATGTAGCAAGCAAATTCTTGGTAAACCAATAGACAAATATCTGCAAGTAACACTCTCAGTAAACTATTAATTCACTTTAAATCTAAAAACATCCTTAATAAACATTTCACATGTAAAAAACTCCAAATGTTCATAGTAGTTTGTAATGATCTACGTACCCATCCTATTTAGTGGGGTTCCCCCCCCTACATTCTAAGACAGTCTGTTTCCCTCAATTTATTCAAGTTATTTTCCCCCTTTTAATGGTCTGATAGTAAATGACTGCAAAATATGATAATAGATATTGAATCTCAATGGCATTGCGTATTTGGGGTCACTCAGCTGTGTGAGGGGAGTCTGTTCTGTGCAGTGAGGCAGGCAGTGAATCTTTACTCTCCCTACAAGTGCCTTCCCATGCAATAGATAAACATTTGGCATTCAAACTTGCCTTCCCATAGGATAATGCAAAGAAAGGTGCTAGCCCAAAGTGACTTCATGCACAACTGAAACAGACACCCAAACATAATAGGTTTCTTATTTTGCAGTATTCTCTTGTGTTTGGAAAGAGCACTTCTATTGACTAGATACACTGAAAGAGCAGAAGAGTGCATTGCAAAAACCATAGGAGGTAGAAGCTTTCATCAAAAGAATATAAAATGGCAGGAGAGATACTCTTGCTGAGCTATTGGACTGTATAATTGTCCAGGGATTTCTGTACTGAGGCTTGCAGAACTTTTTCCAGTGAAACAGTTTTTCCACCAGAAAATGATAATTTGATACATTTGAAACTATTCACAGCTGTACATCAATTTCTTGTAAATTCCAGATGGATCATGATTGAGACAACTTGCTGAGCTAGTATTTCCACTTGTTTTAAAGTAACAAGAGTTGATAGTGAGTGGTTCAAATTTTTACTTTTTGAAGTTTTGTAAGGAACCTAAACATTAAAATTTCAACATTCCTTCTTCCTGAGGGTGAAAGAAAACTTTTTCTTGTATCAGCAGCTCCTGATGGAAGGGCCATTGCACCCTGCCTCGAGGCCTCCTGGCGCTCCTGCAATCTGCTGGAGGCCAGCAGAGTTTCCTCAGCTGTTCTTGTCCCCTGTGTTTCCAACCATTCACTTTTTCCCAAATCAGGGGGCACTGTGTGGGTGGGTGGGTGCACACACTCTCTAACACTCTGATGCTTGGATATTTTTTCATCCTGCCCAAGTTAGAAAAACACACCTGAGCTATTCTGTTGCTCCGCATACCTCCAAATTTGGGGAAAAAAAATAAAAAAAAAATCAAAGCTTTGAGATTTCAGAATGTTGCAAATGAGTAGTTTCCTGTTAATTCCTCCTCATATACTTATCCACAAGCACTGATAGTGTCCACCTCCCATAACCTCTTAAATAAAAAGTATTACTGACCTTTCTGTAGGACAGAGTCTCTAGATTCTTTGTTCCTCTCTTTTTTTCTCACAGGTTTTCTGGCTTTCAGATTTGGCAAGTAGCTTACCAAAACAAACACTGCATGAATGCTGAGAGAACTGCATCTGATTAAATGCTGGATGTTAATTGCAATCCTATTTCATTTCTATTTTTAAACAGCAGAACAGAATAATCTCCATTAAAAGACTGACCTTTGAAAGCCACAATGCTTGACTTATCTTGAGATAAAACTTTCTGCGTAACTAGGCCTCCTTGCTGGTATATGACGCTGCTGGCTCTGACTGACAAAAGTGATTTAAGTTCAAGTAAGGTATGCTAAGAACTATGGGTTAAATCAACTCAGGATTTGTTAAACTTCATTGTTCTTTGGCTTCACAGTTTCTGTTTTTTTCCAAAACTGAAATACTGAGCAACCAGCTGCATGCAGAATACCTCCACAGACTGCTCCAAAAACTTCCATAAACATTCTCTCATAAAATTTCAGGCTTTTAGTCTTGCTCCACATACTTCTGCAGGTTTTGATATGGCCTATATTGCCTATAACTAATTTATACTTACTATATGCCCACTGTCAGCTTACCTGAGCAGTGTTAAGGAAAATTACCTGCTGTTTCATTGCACAGGTCTTGTCAATTTAATGCAGGGAGCATTCCAGGATCTGTATTCACAATATGGCTGAACGGACAGTACACAGAAACTCTTAGGAATGTGCCATGCTGCCTTTACTCTATGAAATACTTCAATATTGCAATAACATCTGCCAGTTGCAACTCACTGTGCTTCACATCCTTCAAATCAAATGGCATAAGTGTGTGGAACCAGGACCAGTGTCAGCTATTATGTGTCACTTTTTCCTAAGGGGATATGTTGACAGACAATCAAAACTTTTTTCTTTAATATTTCTTATTGTGTTTCTGCTATTGAGACTACCTGCCACGTAGCAATCATTCTTTGCTTGTGATGAGAAATAAAAATAAAAAAAAAACCAAAAGAACTTGGATGCCCATCTCAGATGTTTGGGTTAGGCTTTGAGCAGTGGGATGCTGTGGTGTGGTTGTGGACTTCGGTTAGTAATTTTGGGGAATGGTAGACACCCTCAACTGAAAATATAAGATTCCCTTTCAAAAGTCTGACTCTTCATATGGACACTGACTCTCCTGATACACCACACTGACTGTGGTGGAAGGATGTCACAGATGGAAAGGTTCAGCCTGGATGGGCTGAGCATGCAAAATCTGGATTTTATTTGAACTATCATTGCAGGGCAATGAAATGTGATAACAAATACTTGTCATACCACATTGGTCAAAGTCACAGCTTCTCTGGTATAACAGCAAAAGAAAAGGCAAACAAGCAAGCAAAACTCCCAAGCTCGCATGAGCCCTTCCCAAAAAAGTACGTGTGTTGTACCATGTTGTGGTACAGAGGACTTGGTGCTTTTGTGTCAGCATGACAGACAGATGCCTGTGTCCTGGGCACTGGCTAGGGTAAATATTATACCATTAAACTGATTAATTTTAAATGAAATTTATATCATTGAATTGATGAATTGCACTTTGTGTAGAGAATTGTGGTCAAAGTGTAAATTAGAAATTTTGTAGTTTGAGAACCTCAGATCTATCCTCTGTGCTCTGACAAAATGGAATTTTTCTTGCAGATTCTTCTATGTGAGTTGCTTGTTTTATATCAGAGCTGATAACATTTATATTAGTTTAAACTGAAGTATTTTTGAATCAAACTCACACACGTATTTGTTCAACGTGGCCTGCATGATACATACAGTAATTAATCACTTTCTAGTTCATATAATAAAATCCCCTTTTCTTGGCCACCATTTCATTGTCTGTGCCTCAGACATCTTTCCTCCTGACTCCCCCACACACCCCTTACTTTCTGCCTCAGCTCTGAGTTTCCACTTCAGTTTTCCAACCTTATCCACTCGGCCAATCCTTTCCACCCAAAAGAATGGGTTCTAGTGATCGTTCCTTTCCAGGTACCATACTCTTGATCAACTGTACCACTTTCTTTGCTCAGGAATTGCCAGGGAGACAGCTGGGAAGTCCAGGCCAGACTGCTTGAAACCACCACACAACAGGCCAAAAGAAAGGATGAAAACAGTACAGGTGGGAGCAGCAAATGCAGCTCACACCCTGGTTTGAGAATGTAGGTGGGCATATAATGCTTTCTGTAAGAACCTGGAAACAATAAAACTGATGGATGGGAGGATTAGGCTGGATGAGTAGAAAGAATGGCCAAAGCCTCAGCTTTGTGGAGGGCATTGTGCAGAAAAGGAAAGAAAGAAAAATACATCAAAGGGTTCAAACAAGCAGTAAGAAATTTTAGGATTAAGCTTTGCTGATCCAAACTTCTAAACTATTGGAGGTTCAACCATCACTAATCTTGACCCCCTCCATTTATGAGAAAACATGACCAAATAAAATCAGTTACAGGATTCTGGGATACGGTTATATCAAGTTATATCTCCTGTAACAAGATGCGGTGTAATGACATGGCCTGCATTTCAGCTGTAGTAGCAGTTAGATTTTTTCCCCTGAATGTCACATCTTACTATAATTTACTATCTGGAAGACTTGTAATTAAAACCATATGCTTCTTTTTTTTTTTTGTGCACGTAAGGGGTTCCACATTTCTATAAACTTTGCCAATTTTAAACTTATCTCTTTCTCTCCACTAACCTGTGGCCCAACTGCATGTAATAAGAGTAATTTGGAGAATTATATTTGGTTACACTCTATTGCTGTAATTTGCTGCTTTCCTCTAATAGTCTGAAGAGTACTGAGCTAAACCAGTTAATCTGAAATAAGCTAAAACCGAAAGACACATTTTAGGAACAGGCAATTATATTCTTTTAATTAATGCAACATCACTTTGCAGTAACTTATTCGGCTTTCCTAACAGCAAGGTGCATTTTCGGACAGATACTGATCTCTTTGGTGATGCAGAGTACATGTAAACCTGTCACACCTGAGGAGCTCTGATACAGAGAAATCCCTAATGGGATTCATGCTGACATACCTGGCTGCATGCCACCCTTCTGCCTGCAGGTACAGAGGCACTGCTGGAGTAAAGATGTGTCTGAAGCACTCCTGCACAACCAGCTTTTCCTAGCCTGTGTGTTCAAAAGACATGGAGAGCCCCAGAAGGAGTCATACTTCATCTGTCATTCACAGGACCATACAAATAATTTGGGCATTTTTTCCCATTGAATGACAGCCCTGCTAGCTGAATTTTTGGCTGGATTCTAGTCACTTGCAGAGGTTTTCTTTATTCTGGCACTTTGGCTTTACATCCTATCCCTGTAACAGGAGCAGAGAGCTGTCAGATAGGGCAGTGCAGGACACAGATATTGAAGAAATGAGGGTTGCACACCACGATTCAACACATTTTGATTCATTGCTGTGGCTAATCCATCTCTCATCTCTGGACAGCTTTTTCCCAGATGTCTCAATAAAGACATGGCCACATAACAGATTTTTACCATGCTGTCTGGCTCAGTCTCTCTCATCAATAGATACATGAGATGAGAGCCCTGCAAAGATCTCAGCTAAACCTTCAAGGAACGGGTGAGACAATTAGGATAGTTCAGTCCTGACAAGGCTTTGGGGACACCTTATAGCAACCTTTCAGTACCTAAACTGGGCCTATGAGAAAGCTGGAGAGGGACTTTTCACAAGGGCCTGTTGTAACAGGATGAGGAGAAATGGCTTTGAACAGAGCTGGTTTAGATCAGATGTCAGGACACAATTCTTCACTGCGAGGGGGGTGAGGCACTGGAAGGGGTTGTCCAGAGGAGCTGTGGATGCTCCATCCTTGCAGGTGTTCAAGGCCAGGTTGGATGGGGCATGGAGGAACCTGGTCTGGTGAAAGGTGTCCCTGCCCACGGCAAGGGAGTGAAACTAAGTGATCTTTAGTGTCCTTTCCCACCCATTCTATGATTCTACTACTTCAGTTGAAAGACACTAATATTTCAGAGGAGAATATATCTATTTACAGTTTTTTCCCTCCTCCCCATCAAAAAAATCCTAAATCCACACACTCGGCAATTTTTCAAGAGGACACTATTTACAAGTATGTTTGCTGGAAATATTCCTTTCAAAATGTTATTTTTGTTGCTTAAAATAGTTTCTAAATTGAAACTTGAAAAATCTCTTGGTAAAACCCAAGAGCATGTAACAAAATCCTCAATAAAATAATGCATTTGGGGAAAGGGGGAAGACTTTTCCCTCCTGTCCTAAAACCTTTAAAAAAGGTAATCTAGTTATGTTTTAATTAAAATATTCTTTCTTCCTAAACATTCTTTGATATGGCTGTACTTAGCACTACTGTCCAAATACCTCAGAGTCATGGTCAATGCTGGCATGAGGCATGCACTAACCTGTGATGGCATTTGTAGGACAGCTGAATTTGCATGAATTGAAAAATGGAAAAAGATTAATGGAAAAATTAAAATTACCATTACAGAGAAAAATCATAATATAGCCATGGAAAACTGTAAAACAAAAAAGTGGATTTACATCCACTTTTTGAGTAAGAAAATAGATTAAGCAAAGAGTATTACAGAATTTTGTCTTTCAGGTTGAGACGTGCTTAGTAGCACTGTCCATAATTCCAAAAGAACCTGCTCCTGTCCATCATTTCTCATCCCACTTTGTTTCTGCCTGACTGGGAGGAGTTGACTGCTAAAGGGCAACAAAAAGTCAGTAGGTTTCTTCTGTAGACAATAGAAAACAGCACATATAAAATACGTTTATATACACAGAAATGTAAGTGGTGCATTATCACAGCTAAGTGCATTTGACCCATATTTAGTCTATTACTGTCCAGACCCCCCTAATAGTAATCCCTAGTTCATAATAAAAATCTAGGTTCTGAAATTATAACTCACTGCAACAACATGTTTTGTCTTGAACAGAGTATGTAATCAAACAAATTGTTAAATATGATGCTATTTTGGGGAATATTCCCTAGGGAAAGCTTTCTGTTGTGCAAGGTAAATATTTATGCACAGCATTAGTGCTGATAGACACCGACTCTCATCAGCCATGCCAGAACATGGAAACCTGTTATCCTTCTTGCTTTACTGAAAAGTTAATATTCCTTGATGGTGTTTTAGAGAGCTTTGCTGATGTGCTCTGTTTTACAATCTCACAAAAATTCCCTGTGTACTAACCTGTCTTGCAAAACAGCAGATGACCTTTGCCATGAGAATGGCACATCTGAAATTGCTTCTAAGTGTGATGACATCAGTTTGCCATTTTTGAGGGCAAAACATCTTGTGCCCATGATGGTAAAAGCTAGCTAGGATATTAGAAAATCTTTCTGGATTATTTTTTTAAACTGATTTTTAAGTGAATGTGTAAAGTGCCGCAAAATGAAGAAATCATCCCAAAGAGGGAAGGCTAAGAACCAGATCAAGAAATAGGCTTCTATAAATCTTCAGCGAAAAAGCTTTTTCCTTCTTCTTTACCTTTTAAAAAAATCTCTTGTACACAAAGGTCACACTGCATTATATATTTGGCTGCATTTTCCAATTATAGCAAGAGAAGTCCAGGTTACAATTTCAGTGAATTAATCTGATGAAAATTAGACCTCTCTTTACCCCTTTTTTGTCCTTGATATTCATCTCGCATTGGATCACAATTTCACGACCGGCATTCAGATGGCAACAGCAATATTATTTTAAAGTTATTGATTCAGAAGATGGCAAGGAAGACATTCTGGGTTGTTATGCTGAAAGCAACTAAAATGAGAAACCTGTCACAAGGAAAAGGATTATCTTGTGTTTAAAAGGGATTGGAGCCTGAGAGGGTCACGCACCAAATGTGCAAACACCGCAGTCAGAGACATCACCCGTAACTATGCCATTAAAGGTGTCATTGCAGAATGAGGATCTGTCTTAATCCTGGAAGTTCTGGAGGAGTAGAAATGCACAGACCCAGGTGTACAATCAAGACTGCTTAGAGCAGCTGTTGGCTAATTTGTGCAATTTAAGTTGTCTTACATGTCACAATTTGTACCCAGCCTCGCACTTCTCAGACAGCGACGCTCTGTGAACATACCAGGTGCTCGATGTGGGTCTTACATTCACATGGATAATACAGAGCCAGAACAGTCAAATTGGTTAAGTTGCCTCGAGAAAGTTACCCTCAGAGGTACTGGGAGTTAATTACTTTCTCTTATAATGTACCAGAGATATAATGTAATCCTTCAGGGGAGAGTAGATGGTGGGTTCCTTTTTATTTTTTATTTTTTTTTGGAGTGGACACCTGGGATCTTCTCAACATGTGTGGCTGCCACCCACACCTTCCTCTAGGCAATCTACCTTACATCTGCTTTCGGCTTATATATTGCATTTTATATTCCCCTGAGGCCTGTGTTATTACTTTTCTTGTGTTAGGTGCTGTCCATATATGCAGAGAAAGGACGAGGACAACACAGACCCTAAGCCCCAAAGAAGGAATATGGCCACTATACTGCAGTGCCATGTTCAGTGCACTGAGCTCTTAAAAATGATGGCAAAAAAACTCATCAGAGAGCAGGACCCAGCTCAGTAAAATACATCAAAATGCTATATGTTTATTAGCTTGGAATAAAAGTTGCTTTAAAATAGACCAACTATCAGCATCAGAAAATTGTGTGTTCTACTTGAGCAGTGAATATTTCAGAAAAAATAAACCTTGTTAAAAATACTAATTGGTGGCTATGTGACAAGACTTGTCATTTTGCATCAAATGCTACAAATTTTCACTTTCTATCAATATACATAATCTGTTATGAAACTGCATTATTTTACTGTGCTTAAATTAATTATATTAAAAATATATAGAGCAAGTATTTGTCATATTTGTCACTTTATGACAAACTGACAGACTAGAAGTCATATTACATAAAGACACTGATTGTGATGGCATTGAACAAGATATTTTCAGACTTCTTAAAAACCCAAAACATCTAGAGGGTCAGAAAAGTGAAACCAAATCCACCCCCACAACTGTCCCTAGATAATTTGACAAATAGTCAGGGTGAGATGAGTTTAAAGGGGCTTAAAATGGCTGGAAATACAAGCTATAAGGAAAAAAGGGTTTGTAGCTGTTTGGGCAACTGGTGAGTAGCTGCCCAAATGCCAGCCTGGCACAACCTCAATGAAAAAAGGACAGTTCAACACAATCCCACAGCACTGTTCTGCTGCCTGAGAGTCATCACACCCCAAACTGGGCACAAGAGGGTCTTTGGGCAGGATGATCACCGTCACTTTTCCATGACGGAGAAATATTAACTGCCTGTTTTGGCACAGCAACAGGTCTGGGTTCAGAAGAGATCAGGGTGTATAAAAATCACATGTGGGGTACAGTCACTAAGGAAAAATCCCCCTCCCAGCTTGTTCGCATTAACACCATCTTATATCCTGTGTTAAGAATTCCTGCACTCCTGAGCAGCAACTTTTATTCACACACTTCAGAATGAATCAGTGACAAGTGCAAGAGATGGCACAAACATGTCCTTTGGTGAAGTTATGCAACAGAGACATTTCACAATTAATTATTCTAAAGAGATAAACTTCCAAAAACTGCCTAGAGAAATCCAGCATTGAAACTAATGTTTAAGTACTGAATATGAGAAAACACCCTGAAAGTTGAGAGCATATATATATTAGTTATTTTTTTGTTGTTGTTTTAGTGTTTATGCTTCAGTATTTGAAGCAAAAGTTCCTTAGAGGAAGCAGAAAAATATATCAATACAAGTCAAACGAAACTGAGTGTTTGCAAACCATTCTCCTTACATTACAATGGGAGACTAGATATATCCATGCTATTCAGATGTGTTCTTCAGGTACTTGCCAGGCAAGAAAATTGGTCAGAAATTTCACTACTGGTACAGCAGAAGAAACAGTCAAAAAGCTTTGGTTTATACTGCTTTCATTAAACTTGGAGCATCTTAGGCTTTCAAAAGAGGAAAAGTTTGAAGGGACTATATTGGTATCTAAGATAAACCTTTTACAGACAACATAGGTTTCTGGATATGGAAGTTCTGTGTTTTCTATTAATCAGCTCTATTTAATAGGTCTTAAGGAAAGATTGCAAAACCAAGGCACTTTTTTACATATTGGTATTGTAAATGGAAGAGGTTATACCAAGCACGTGTCTAAAAACATATTTACTGTAAATTTATCCATCTTAATAAATATAGAGGGTTTTAGGCTACTGTAAAAGAAAGAACAACACTTTGATTTTCTCAGATATCTTATCCCTGATAAGATCCCTTTCCATCAGAGTCATAATTGCATGCTAGTAGATATACTAAATATATGCTCCCAGGAAGGATTACCGAGTAAGCATTTACTATTAATTTTGCTGATAAAACATGGCTAAATTATTTTATAGCAGAAGAAACACCTGGGGGCAAGGGGAGAAAACGGCTTTTTAAGTCTCCCATGGCACATTAATATGGCTTATTTAAGTGAAGTGCTGAGTGGTGATAGAAAGGGAATTTTGATGAAGTGTTCAAGATCTATTTACTGTCCTCTCTCACACTGGGGACAAGAGAGTTACTTAGAGAAAAGGAAAACTGTTAAGCATATGAGTAGTATCAGTATAAAAACTGGAATATTTTGTAAATAAATAAAATAAATGAGTCATCCAACTTGCCCAGAATTAACTACCTCTGTCTACACTTCCCATCTGTATTCTCATTCTAAACAGAGATGATCATTGTCCATTGGTTTCTTGACATTGCATCCTTTAGTGGATGAAAATATCTTAATTGGTGCTGCAAGATTTGGTTCACATTTAAGCGGTTAATGTTCCTTTTTTATGTCCCTTTGGGCAGCTCAGCATGGATATCAGTTTCCTTGATGGTAATCTGTACTGCATGCCTTGTGTATGTACATCACACATACATGTACAGCGCCCTGTCAGCAGTTCTGGACAAATTAGCTCAACCTGAATAGATGCAATTTTCATTGCTACTCTTCACCAAGTAAACCTGCATGAATAGCATGTGCCACCTTTGTGCTGGTTGCTGCCAACAGTGCAGGGGTCTGATAGCCAGTGACAAGTATTCAAAACTCAGACAGCCTTCCTCAGGAAGAGGGTCTTAATAGTAACAAGACACTCAAAACAAGCAAAGACCCCAATGCATCCTATGTACCTTTTGCATACTGTTGGATCCCTTAAATACCATGTTTCTGGTGTCACTTCAAGAAACAAGAACCTTGACACTTGGGAGATTATTTAGAAAATATTTGAACTGATGTAATGGCATTCCAGGAAAAGAGCAGCAGACAGTTAACATCAGCCCAAACCTTTGCTTACTAAAATCTTATGACCTGTATGAGTTCAACTCTAGCCAATAAAATCTGAAAAAGTTTCAGTATTGATTGTCCCAAAACTGCAAGTTGTAATTCTTTAGTATACAGAGAAAGACAATTTATAAATTTTACAGAAAGCTTCACATAAATCTATTCAATTATAGAAAGCTTTTTTTTCAAAGAGAAAAACTCTGCAGTGTGGACTCTTATCTACTGTACTTATTCTGAGATTGTAGTTTATCTTT
>VZTX01008100.1:1217772-1270523 GCA_013400915.1 Pardalotus punctatus
CTGTGACAGCACAGGAGAGACAGAAGAGAACACCCTTGACTAAAAAAAAAAAAAAAAAAAAAAAAAAAAAAATCAAACTCTCATCTATTTGAGAACCTAATTCCTGCAGTTTATAGCCTGAAAAATGTGGTAAGCATACACTGAAATTTAGTGTTTTCTATGTGAGAGAGCTGCTACAGAGCAGTGAGATTAGGGCCTGATGTAATTTATCATTCCATTACAAAATCTGTGTTCTGTATTCAGCGTCCTACAGGAACTTGTTTAGCTATGAATTATTACACAATGACAATGCCCCTAGGAAGAGATGAGGAAGCAATACCTGTGTGACTCAGGGCCCTTCTCTCTGCTCTTAAAGCCTCAAAGAACTGAAGCTGGACCACCATGCTGTTATTGCTTAATAAAAAAGATTTCGTGGAAATTCCTTCCAAGCAGAGACAGGCTGCACTCATACACGTGACTGAGATCTTCTCTGCTCCCTTCCTAATGCAGGCAAACCTATGAGGCTACAAACAGTGACTAATTGTTTGGGCCAAAGGGGCAGGGATATAAATGAGCTATTTCTCATTACGGTGTTAGAAAATATTGATTACACATACACAGATGGCAAATACTAGTCACGCTGGTATTCTCAAGTCTCCACACTGAGCTTGTCTGGTATACATTCATTATTTTTACGAGTTCAAACTATGGCTGTTTTCCCTATTGACAAATATGGGTTAAAAACATAATAAACAGAGTGGATTTGTGTTGGTATTATTAATGAATTGGCAACAACTGTCTCTGTGCCATTCATCTCTCAACATCTGTTTATATTTTATTTTAAATCTGTAAAAACATTGCTTTGTAATCCCTTGATCTGTACAGTAATTTCCTTTTGTTCCAAGCCGTTAGAGGTATCTTTGAACTACTCAGGGGAAAGACAGACAAAAAACCAAGCAAAAAACAAAGACTACTCATCTATTCCTTCAAGACAAGGCCACTTTCATCATAAAAAAATGAACATTATAAAAAATGAACACCAAAATCAAAGCAAGAAAACAAAGGTGGATGAACTCTGTACTGCAATAGGATAAAAGTCAGGATGTTTGTGGAAAGCTATCAGTCATTATTGTTTTAAATTGCTCTTGATTTGTGCAAAGGAACAGACCAAGTCAGCCACGCCTAATCTTTCTTCGGAGTTATCTTGTGCATTTATTCACTGCTCTCTGGCTCACTAGGAATTCTGCTCACTGTTTGTCACAGCCAGGAACAAGTCTGTTAAGATCACCCCTTGTTGATAAGTAGGCGTTGTTACTTATGGATATCCTGTTGCGTTGGCCTCCCGGAGCCCGGGATTTTCTTATTGTTCAAGCCACAGTGATTTCAGGGCAGCGCTCTTTCTGAAATACAATGCTATTTGAAAATTTGTCAATATGGGTTCTAAAAATAACTGAGGTATGAGCAAGTACAGATAACCTTCTCTCGATTTAGTTCTCTACAACAACTGTGTAACCAGAAAAAAGAAAAAAAAATCTTTAAAAACTGGAGTGAGAAGGCAGTGCCTCGGATTGTGATTTATTGTATTGCTGAAGAGATTGGAGACAATACCCACTTTTGAAACAATGCACATAGGCAAATGATGTATTCATTACACCCCTGGAAGAGCCGAAGAAACCGTGCCCAGCAAGGAAAGTATTGTCAGGAAAGAGAATAGCATCAAAAGATCTCTTGGCCAGCAACTCCAAATCAGAATGGTTCAAATAATACAAAAGAAACAAACAAGATTTATAGTTTTCTAAAGCTACAAAATGTCAGAAACTTATGTTCTGAGGAAACCATGTGGCTTTGGAGGAGTTGCATAAAGATCATTATTAAAACACCTCCTTAAATTATAGCATATTAATGCATGTATTTGATTTGAACATATCTTTTGGGATTTAGTGGACACTTCTAGATATTTGTCTAAATGAGTGAGTAATATTGTATAAACCTCACACTACAAAACACTGAGAGAATTCCACAAATGTGAGACACAACAAATTATGCTTTTAAAAATAAGAAGAATTAAAAAAACCCCAACCACCCAGCCCACTTTTATCGCTTGATATCCTCTTTATTTCTCTGCTCCATGAAGCATATGACATTGAAGAGAAGGCTGGAGAGAGAGACAGATAGAGTAATCTAAAAGGGACAAAAGAAAAACAAGAAACATTGTTGAGGGAAAAAGGGAAAGAAAATGAGAGGCTTCGATCTAAACAAAAACAGAGAAAAAGACTTGGAAAGAATTTCAGCAAAGAGGTATGTTTAATTGCCTACAGCCCCAGGAGAGGTAATTTATGTGCCAACAAGTTATGGAGGTTTTATGTGCCTATTAGTCTGCTATTCAATTAAAAAATCTGTACTTACCATGGCAACCTCTATGTCTCACAATACACATGCTAATTCTGAGATATCTCTATATAGCACCTTCTTAAAGAAACATATACCATAGCACCAGCCACAGTCTAGATTTCCACACTAAGAGGCAGTAAAAGGAACAGCCCATGCAAAATTTTGGAATTACAGGCTTGAGAGAAGGATGGGTAATCTCACTGTACTGTTACCAGCTCCATATGGGAACCCAGCAGTGTAATGCACGCGTGCAGGGCAGTGCTGCACCTCAGGGCAGCTCACCATACAATCTTGCCAGCATTTTCCTTCTTGCCCACTGAGATAATGCTCTTACGCTTGGAAACAGTGCTGCTTTTCCTCTGGGATCTGCTTTGGACTGCCTCACTAATTCCTTAGGCCTTGCTTCCACTGAAGCTGTGTAAGCTTTCAATTGTGCTCTCCTGTATTTAAAGCCTGCCAGGACATGCACCTTCTCTTTGTTCCAGCCTTTGCTGCCTGGGAATTCCCTTTCGCGCCAGCCCACAGCAGATCTCACTGTTCTCAACACGCATTGTCCCTCTCCCTCTTCCTTATTTGAGCTTCCCATGACAACAACTATTGGCAAGGCTGATTTTCCACTTGAGAGCTTGCTCCTTTTCAGTGAAGCAGTATCTGTTGCCAAAATTCTTGGTCAGACACGTGTAATTAATGGTTCAAAGCATTTGTCACATACACGACCCGAGGAGCGAACCACCTTCCAAAAAATATACGCACTCCATCCATAATTTTTAAGTATTAAGGAGAATTTCAATGCAATCCTTCTGAAAGTAAAGAAAAGAAGTCATTGAGGTGATAACCTACATTTCCAATAGCTTTTATGTAATTAGTTGCTTCCCATAATTATATTCCTTCCATTCACTGATTAGTGAATGCATATCAGATCACTCTTCTCATGGCTGTGGGACACAGTAGTCCTCTTTGCTTGTATGCAGCTCATTTAGGGCTAGCACTAACAGCACACAGAATACAAGGAATGTATCACCTTGTGTAAAGTTCAGGATTTGTTGAGGATTAAGCCTCAATCACATTTCAAAGATGTTTTGCTTCTTTCCTTGTGTCATGGTTTAACCTCAGCTGGTGACTAAGCACCACAGAGCGCCTTGCTTATCCCCCCTGCTCCTCTGTGAGGTGGGGGCAAGAATCAGAAGGGTAAAAGAGAAAATTTGTGGGATGATATGAAGACAGTTTAATAAGGGAAGCAAACGCCATTCGCACAAGCAAAACAAAAAGAAGGCATTCATTCAAGGAAGGCCTTGACACTGTGTAGGCCCTGCTCAGCAATTACTGAAACACTCCTGTGTTATCAACACCGTTTCCAACACAAATCCCAAACACAGCCCCATACCAGCTGCTATGGAGAAAGTTAACTCTGTCCCACTCCAAACCAGCACACTTGGTTTTCCCCAGTAACAGGGAAACAAGTCATTTATTAGTCACTGTCTCTAAACACACAATATTTACACTGATGTTTTGGAGGTCCCAAACTGTTTTCTGCTTGTAAGCACTTCAGAGGCTTATGAGAAAATACATATGAAGTCACCAGTTTAAACATTTTGTAGTTATAAACAGTGTCCCAGAAGCCTTTTTCTTTTGCAACACTTACAACACACCCTGTCCCCTTCTTGACAGTAGGAAAATACCTATCAGGTTTAAGAAAGCACAAACCAGCACTGCCCTGGGAGGAGCAGCTGCTTTAAACACTACAACTGATGAATGCATGGCTGCATTTAATCTTTCACCTGATGCCAACAGAGCACAATGAAATAGCAACAAAATAAAATTTCAAATTTATGCAGACTTTGGTGTTTTTCTCTGTGAGGAAGTGTAAAGTTTTACTCACATTTCTGAGGTAGAGAAGCGTTAGGCTTTTGTTCCTCACAACAGCAGCAGCAAAATCACAGCCAATTCCCATTGCTCATCCAACACTCATGAGAGGGCCAACAGTCCCACTTAAATCTTTGCTCTGAAAGTTTCCCAGAATTTGAAGAAACAGCAAAGCTCTCTGGCTTCTCTGGTAGGTAATGAGCTTTTCCAGCCACCTGAGATCTTCTCACCAGCTAACTGATGTCAGCTGTGAGGGACCAGCACTCACATTTGAGGCGAAGATAGGCTCACCTGGTAGTAAAAATTTTCTTTCCTCTCCCTCACCCAATTCCCCCACTGTTTTTCCCATGTAAGATTAGACTGCCTGAAATACAGAATAAAGTTATGAAGTGTGGGTTGAATTCAGGATAAATGCTGTTGATAACTTCCTACAAGGCTGACCTCCCCTCAGTTTTTGTCCTGATGCTGTAAGGGCATCTTCAGAGGAAAAGAAAACATTTTCCTGAGGGATGAGAAATACACAATTCACTACATAATGTAAACTGTACATTTGGAACTCTGCTCTGTGTCAAACTAAGGAAAGTTTTGGAGATGTTTGGTATGAGTGTGCTGTACTAAAGTATAGTTCAACTCTTCCTACTCAAGGGAGGAACAGATCTGAGCTGCCTTTTCACATGATGGATGTGAGTGATTTTCACGAGCAAGCTACATTTTCCATTTTGTGTTACAACTCTAGGATCCTGAGAGGGGGATGTAGCTAAAAGCATCAATTTTGATACAAATCCTTTATGGTCTTTAAATTGGGCACTGCCACTTTAATAAGGCACACCTGGTTAAGATTCGTGTTCTGCTGAATTCCTCCTGCTGTAATGAGCCCTGAACATCAGGCTGAGGCTGTGATCAAGACAATACAATTAATCACCAGACCGTGCACAATTTCAGTAACATGAAAATTGCACGCAGTTAGATTTTCTAAGTAAAACTAATATTTCATGCAGGGGAAAGGGTGAAGTTTCAGTGCATAACAAAAAAGAATTTCGGAGGTTTAAAAAAACCTGGCAGTCAGCAGGGCCACGTGAAGGTGAATGCATAAATCAAATAACTATACCATCTGTTACAGAAAACTTAACAGGAATTAAGTGGCCCATATTTTCTAAAAATATCTTTCTTCACAGTGTGCAGAAGCACTGCATATCTAAGGAGGAATACTGGAATTGGACTTTAATTAGGAAACTTTGAGTTTTGAATACAATGTGAGCTTAGTCAAACTATCAGGTAGATAAGCTTATTAGGAGAGAAATAGGAATGAATATTTGCATGGCAAAAAAATAGATCTTTCCGGTGGGAGGAAAAGGGGGGATTAAAAAGATGTAGTGGCCCCACTTTCAGTATTTTTTCAGCTGCAGCTTGAGGTGTCACAGAGAGACACAAACAGTGACAGACAGGCCAAGGCCAACTTCTGGGAGGCTTTCTATTCTGATGTTATCTAAAATACACTGATCATTTCAGCATCTTGAAAATTCACAACCAAAAAGTTTCCTGTGTATTTGAAAGTTTATTTCCGTGCAGCAGTTGTTTCTATGTAATTGCAGTATTCACCAGAAATCCATTCAAAGTGCAGAAACTAAATGTGATTGTCATCCCTTTTCAGGCTTACCTCCAATGCCAGCTAGGGGGAAGGAACAACTTCTGGAGAGCACTGGTAGCTCTTTTCTATCTTTTCCCCATTCAAGGAAAAGAAGGGTAATTTATTTTCTCTACCACTGGGTTATGGAATCTTCAGGGACCTTTTTTTTCAACTTTTTTCCCCAAGAGTTTTCACATCTCTAATCAACGAATCTAAAAGTCCTGTCTGCACAAAAACAATAAAAAGATCAGGCAAAATAAAAAACTTTATATAGGAGTGGAACAATAAAGACAAACGCCCTTAGAGATGAGGTGTATATACTGGTCTAAGAGTTAATATAAAAACCCAAAAAGAATAGATTAAATGTGATGATACAACTGAATATTTTAGGAAAATGATTTTAAGATGATGTAATTGAGAAGGGAGGGAGAAACTAAAAGAAAAAAAGGATTGACACAGAAAAAGGCAAAGTGACACATAGACAATAAACAAAATGCATTTTTTAAAGTACCAAAAAGGCTGATTTTTGAGGGAATAACAAGTTGAGGTTTAATAATAAACCAAAATAAAATAAAAATTCCCATTTTTTCTACTGCCACTTGTCTGCTCCACCTTTCAATTTCTTCTGCTCCCCCTCCTCAATCTTACCTTCTCTACAGATACTCTAAACTCTCTTGGGAAAGATCTCCTATTATATATTTTTACAATGTCTAACAAAATAGAACCTTTCTCTCAACTTGTGCCTCTTTATATTACTGTAGCACAAAGAGTGAAGAGCAGTAATGGTAATAGTTGGGAGAGCTGCTCAATAATTTTTCACCTTAACATTTTTAACAGCAAATGGCAGTTCTGTGACACTGGCACAGTTCAACTAGGCCAATGATATTCAATTTTGCTGTCAGGAAAACTGGAAGAAAATACCATGTTAAATCCCAATTCATCCAGAATAAAAATGCTTGCTACCTGAACTGATCCAAAACACTTCAGAAACTGCATTTTATAACCTGCACGTGGATTCACAGGAATTCATCTTTTAAATAGCACAATCCATTTGCCACTCAGCAGCTGGGGCTTATTTCAAGTTGAAGTCCAGCTAGATTGTTGGTTAGACACCAAAACAACTACTATAGGGACATTCATTTTAAGATTGAGCTGACATTAAACAAGTAAGTATATATGTATACATATATATATACACACATATATGTGAAAATCCTGAAACACCATCTTTTCCAATGAAGAAAGATTCCCTACCTTTAAAAATCTATAAAAAAGAAATTTGGAAATTTTATTTAACTTCAAGATAACAATCCAAAATGTAAGTACTAGGGATTTTTCACAGGGTAATGAATTTTTGCTAATTTCCATTACTGAGGAATCATTAGTACATGGCAGCAATAACTTCATTTTGTGGTTCCCACACTGAAAGTGACAGGGAGTGATCACCTACCATGGTGGGGAAAAAAAGAAAGAAGAAATTATTCAGAAGCTAGAAAACAATGTTGGAAAGTACTAAAACCCAGGTTGCCATGGTTTTTAACATGTGAAGCAGATTTTGGTGCAGTTCAATGGTGTAAAGAGTAAGCAAAACATATTTTCAATATGCATACTTCTAGAAATGACTAAAAAATGTTTCCTTGTGTGTGTGTTTCTGGAAATGGGAAATAGCAAGAACAGAACTGTGCTGTATTTAAAATGGTTCAATAAATGGCTCCATAAAGCATATGTAGGCAGGGAAAAAAGGGATTTAATTTTTCTTTAGTGTGCCTGGAGAAAGGCTGTATTCTCCTTTAAAATCTAATACAATTCATAGAAATATATATGTAAAATATAATAAAAATTAACATATATATGAGAGAAATCACAAGAAGAAACATTTTATTTGTAGGGTTTTTTGGAAGTCCTTGTAGCAACTCTTTGTGGTGTAATGCCTTGCTATGTGCTTGATAATGCACATTAAATACTCTAAAAAATCAATTATTAAAGAGAAGTTAACTGATTTTGGTTGCTCTGGTTTAGGTGATGCATTTCCCAGGCTGTCAGTGGCTGGAAGTCCAAGAGAGATGGTGCAGGAATTCTAGAGTTAACAGTAAGGTGCACGTGAGACTCCAGTAGTGCTGGAGTGTGCACTGGTGTCCAGAGAAATGTGTGCTATTCCTGCAGAAGTCAGCTCGTGTTTGGGACCTGGCTCTCAGGAATGCAGCTGCAGAGCTCAGCACCTTGGTGAGCCATGAGGACAAAGCCAGGAGCTGCCCCCCTCACCCCAAAATGCCTCCAGCTTTTAGGGCAGGGTGAAACGGAGCCTCCCCAGGCCCCGGAGCAGAAGCATTTTGACTTTCCCTCGCTGTGAGCGAGTTACTGAGAGCTGCTGGAGCCCTGGAGGATTGAAAGGTGTCCTGGGCTCAAGGGGAGGCAGGGTGCAGGTGAGGCTCTGCAGCTCAGCCCCTGCACAGGCTGGGCTCAGGGCTCCTGGCCAGTCCTCGCTGCCCCTTCCTCCATCCTCAGCACAGACAGCACAGCTTGGAAGGGGAGGCTGCCAAGGGCTGCACTCGGGGTAAAACTAAACACACCTTCAAGACTAAAGCAAGAGTGGGCTGTAGCAATACCCCTGGCTCTGCACTCACACACACACAGATGTGCACGCAGAGTTTATTTCAAAGTTTTATTGTTAGCATTGTAATTAGGCCCCCAAACATACCATGTGTGTATATTAAATTAAACTCCAGTAACCAGGGATTTTCTAGCAATGCATGCTATGGTTGAATTCCTGTAATTCTCATACTAAAATCTTTTACCATAACAATCTATATTTAAATAAATAGCCTGTTACATTGCTCGTGCTCACTGAGTGTTATTGCTACCTCTTTCCAAGAGAGAGCAGTAGTGAATTGTACTATCATTACACTGGATAGTTTTACTCAAACACACTCAATTTACATTTTCGACTCTATAACCTTTCAACCTATTGACCATGAAAAATGCTCCAACATAACGTGACACATATAAATGTTTAAAGTCCAAAGGGTAATTATCTATATTCATAGTTAAAACTGTGCCTTGATTTCACAATAGAAACCATATGTTCACTCAAAACACTTTCAATAGGCTAAATAGCACCCAGATTAACCCTGAGTTAGTTTACTGGTTAAAATAATAGCAGCATCTTCTTCTAATTCAGTAGTTCATTTATCATTTTTGATCAAGGCACTGAATGTGAACTTTCAATATTTGAAAGCTTAACTTGAAAAATAAACTGCATGCAAAAATGGTAGAAACTCACTGATTCTTAAATTTTATCTTTAATGCCATGTCATGTGCCTGATAACAATACAAAATGAGTTATTTAGCTTCAAGTAGAATTCTTTGTTGCTTCACATTTAACAGACTAATTTTCTCTCCCAGAAGAAAAGGGCAATGACTTCCTGACTTATATTTTTTTTTTTGTCCACAGAACAGTGCGAAACAGAATGCCATTTAGAACATATCTTGATCATTTTCTTTTATGAAAAATGCCTTTTTCCAAAATCGCTTCCAGGAAGTATGAAAAGCATAGGGCAAAAGCGCTATAATCCTCTTGCAAGGCCTCTGCAGCAGCAGTAAGAAAAGTCTTGCAATGAAGGGTACACTAAATGGGACCTATCTAGGTTTTGAAATAAGCAAACTATTAAGATCCATATTTCCTTATCTTTTTTCTAGTAAGATAGAAAGAGATTATTTTGAGCCTTTGAAATCACTGCAGCAGAAAATTACAAACAGAAAACAAAATTGTATATTACAGGAGTAATGACAAGTCAAAGGAAAGAGACATACTTAAAAAAAATAGCAAACAGGCAAATGACTTTTCAGTGAGTGCCAACTCTCTGCACATTAAACTGGTTAAAAGCTCCTTCTCTCCCTGCTTGTCATGTCATTGTTCCCTGTCAGGCAGCAGAGAACACCTCCAGCTAGTACATGATATACAGGATGCTTCATCAAAAAAGGTATTCTCTGTCTTTGAATTTGAATTGACACTTTCTTTATGTATATTATAAAAGCCCTGTGGAAACGGCAATGGACTTTGGTGAATAAAAACCTGTGAATTTTGAGAAAGCTTACTGGAATACTGGTTGCATTTCAAATGGACGTTATTACATGTGGACATGATTGCCTTAAAAATGCACAGGTATAGCTATGAAAAAAACACCCAGAAAATAAGTAATTGTCTGGTCTTCAGCTGAGTTTCTGCTTTATGCAGTAAAATTGAGTTCTTGTGCATACAAGGTGCTTTGTTCCACCTCTCCTGCCTCAGAACAGAAAATTATTCTCCTTCAGGGAGAGGCTGAGGCCACGTGTTTGGTTTATTAGAACAAGAATGTTGTCCTTCATAAATTTAAAATCTTCCCTTGAACTGTTACTGTTCTAAAATGTTGTAATTTTACATCCATCATTGCATGATATGCCCTAAACAAGTCAGTGGAACCATTCACCCTTAGAAAAGCTGGCACTCAACCAATTTACTCACTCCACAAGAGCCTTTATACAGTTCTCTTGTACACCTTTGCCATCATTTATGCATCATTTGCCATAAAGTTGGGAACTGCTAATAAATCCCTTATACTGGATGCTGTAAGCAAATCGGAAAGGTCTTTCATATTTAATATCACAACGACTCTGTAGCCTTCATTTTTGTCATATTATAGATTTTTTCTGGAGAAGTTCTACTTGTGTCCCAGTGTTATTTATCAGAATTCTTTCTGCACATCTTCATATCAACAAACACTCTGCGCATTGATGTTTCTATGAGAACTATTTTGCAAGACCAGTCCAAGTTAATATTGGTACAGGCTACATGTAATTACAATTTGGATTGTATGAACTTACCTTGAAGAAGACTGCGAATTTGTCAGAATTTCTTACTGTGTTTTCAGACCTCAATATTTCAAAAATTCAGGTTGAATGAGTGTTTTTGTTCAGTCTGCAGTGAAATTATAGCAGGTGCTCCCAAATGAAAGAGTAGTGGTGCTATTGACAGAGATTGGGCTGGAGGAATGCAAGAGCAAGAGAGTAGGTGTCTCCATAATATATATTAATAAATACATTAATGCCTGTCTCTTCCCACATCACACATATTATTTTATACTCCTGTTATGGCCTCCGGGAGAAGGTCGAGTGGGGTATAGAAAGCATGGAGCTTCCCTTTGGAGCCCCTGGTGCATTTCCTAAAGGCTGCCATTCCAGTTCAACATCAGCCCTGTGGCAGGGACATCTGATCATGCTGAGCTGAGGAACCTCCTCATCTGTAAAAGAGAGAACGTTTTGTGCACTTTTCATTACATTTTAAACTGAGACAAAAGGTGGATAACAAAGCCAGGTTAGGAGTCATTAAATTTCCCTTGTCAGAAAGTCATCCAGTAAAGAAGGGGTGATACATTGTTAATGTTGATCAAGAGAAATCGTGCTCGGCAGATTAACAGATTCCGGACTGTTAATGCCTAAAGTGATAAGAAAAGAGAGGCTGTTATAAAACAAGGAGAGCAGTAGTTCCTGCTGTAAAAGGCTGGGACCAAATTTTTTTACAGGCATAAAGACAGCAGAGAGATTTCAGCATCGCCATTGTGTAAGTGGTGGAATGACTTTTTTTATTGAACTCTATTTAATTGGCTACATTCCTTCCTTCTTTTGCTCTTTTTTACGGTTGAATCCTTCTGATTCTCTATTTGAGCCTGAATTTAGCTCACTGAGATACCTAGCAATTCTAACGCACACCAAATACTCTGTCAAATTTGATTGTTTACAGTCATCCTCTTAAATGTTTGTGCCTGGATAAGAGGTTTATTTTTTTATTTATTCATTTATTTACTATTTAATTTTGTTGTTGGTGTTATTTGGTTTATTTTAGTTTGTTTTTTTGGTAGTCTTGGCTCTCAGAAAACATATACATCCCTCTGGGTACCTAAACTGAGCCACGACTTCCAGGACAAAAACTTCAGTGATTAATATAAGTAGAAGGTAATTGCTAGGCTTCCTGCAATTTTCTTGAACACAAACTTCCTCCTTTCTTCCAGTAGCTTTTCAGCAAATATTTGTCAATGATACAAAACATGTTTGTAGATTCTCTTAATATCAGAGGACAATAAGATTAAGGAGGGCTGACTCAGCTGTGTCCAAATCTGTGAAACATGCTCTTATCTGCTCTTTTGTAAAAGTCAATTAATACGAAGCCCTTTTTGTTAATTGTTCACATTTATCTTTACTGTCTTCCATTCTTCTTCATTTTTATTATTGTTAAGGGCGTATTTTTAAATAATAGTTCATCATTGTTATAATTCTGAATTGCTATTAATGTAATCTTCCTTTTCTATTGAAAGGACTTTCTCATTAGAAATTTTAGGAACACTTTAAATCTTTTTTGTTCTCACAGCCCCTAAACATTTATTTTTTTATTCTCTTCTTTTACAGCTTTTATACTACGCTGATAGAGGATGCTCTGTTGGTTACAGAGTAATCTGATTTAGTTACTTTCTAATCTCAGTAGAATTTTTATGTTGTATGAAACTTTTTTCTTGTGAAGACACATTGGTTAGTTCTTTGATTAAGAGCTGTAGAAGAGAGGGACATTTTATTATCCTTTATCTGCATCTTCAATGCATTTTATTAATCAGAAATCAAATTGTGGATTCACTGGAATCAATGACAACATTGATATGGACTTTGAAATGACCAAGAATTTAGGTTAGATGTCTGAATATGAATTTTCTCATTTGTCTTTGTGTTCTACAATGGATCCATCATTTGCCATACTTAATTTAAAAAGCTTATGGAATTTAGCTCCAGCATACTCCTTTATTTTCTTATCCTCAGGCAAATCCATCCTCACAGTAAGAATTAGATCTAGGGCAGTTTTGCCTTTTTTTTGTAATTGATGAAATTCTCTCTTTGACACAGCATGCTTGGATATGTCGGTTTCCCAACAGATTTATGAGCAGCTAAAATCCCCCATGAAGAAAGAGTCTCCTAGCCAAGAATTTTCTGTACCCTGCTGTCCTTATGTTTGACTCGTTTGTAGCTGATACCGACTATTTTTCAGTTTTGTTTTCTAGTTCCCTGGATCGCTGTTGCTAATTACTTTGAGCAATAAAGTAGTAAAAGATGTGTGTGTGCTTTGATTAGCCATGTTGCTGTGAGTGGCACCACCTTGCTGGCTTTTCCAGCACAACACACTGTCAGGATTTTGGAATGAATGTGCTGGAAGTTGAAGGCTTGATCTGTGCCGCATTGCTGTGATTTACCATGCTGCCTTTGTGATTGATACATATTATTGGCAATTTGGGGAATGAAAGAGCACACAGAAATGATGAAAATAGCTGAATATAATGAATAGCTAGAGTGAATTTCCTGAGCAGCACTTCTAGAGATGTAGTAATGGTGAGACATTGGGCTGGATTTGGATGGCTTCAATTCCACATAAACTCTTTAATCTGATGTTTCCCACTGGCTGGGTGCCCCTGAAGGCCTCGAAGCAGCTTGTAGGGAACACAGGTACAGGAATTCAGGCTAGCTAAATTCGGACTGCAGTCCATGGCCGTGTGGCACAGCACAGCTCTGTTTGCACAAGCAGGACAGATAAGATCCGTACCCACAGATTCATCCCACTGATGGACAGGGGGTAGTCACCGGAGCAAGAAGTTAAACATCTGTGCATATGGACCCAAACCCTCAAATTCCCTTTCTGCTAATGGCAAACAGAGCTCGTTTGACATTTTTCATAGCTGAAAAATTCAATGGGAATGCAAAAAGTGGTTCTTTGACTAAAGGTCTCACAGGATTGATTTGAATCCCTTTATACCTCACGTGTGTCCATGTTTTGGTTTGTGGCTCTTTAGAAAATATCACTATTATCATTGCAGACAATTCCTTGAATAAGATTTTAAAATTTTTGCTGGTGTCCACAAATGGACTTGAAAATAATGTTTCTCAATCCCTTCTGCCTGAATCACATGAATAAAGTCTTAGGCCTTTGTGCCTTTCTTCCAGGTTCTTCTTGAATGCTTTTCCATGAATGTTGTTTCTCAGGCAACAGTCCATGAGATATTTAGGACAAATAATTAAATGGAAACTTCTGTTAAATTTCTGCTTACCAAATGTTAACAATAAATTACCATCAATTAAATAGTTGGAAAAACATTTCCTTTCTATAGTGTTTTGAAGACGAAACAACTGTCTGATCTCATCTTCTTTAAATTAGTTTATTATTTCAGTGGAGCCTCATCTTCTTAAACAGTAGTGGATGGATGATGCTACAAAGGATTTGCAATCTTTAATGTTTGGTCTTTTTTTTTTTTTTTTCTTTCCTTTCTGGTAATGACTGTGATTCTTAGAAATTACATTAATAGATGTAAATACTTGAAAATGAGATATTTATTTTCTATTTATGTTTCTTTATACAATGTAAGGGAAAGAAGGTGAAACACTGCAGCCATAGCTGCTCTTCTTCCCTACAATGCTGGCTGCAAGCTGGGTGAAGCTCAGTGTCTGTGGTCTTGGTGCTGATGTTGTGAGATGTTAGAGAACAGGCTGAGTGAGGCTGTGGCTCTCTGCACATTCCCACGCAACCGTATCCTTAGGTTCCTCAAATAAATTTTAATGCAGAAAATAAATAAATATCATCTCCCTCACACAGCCTTTTATATTTTCCCTTTTTATTGCAATTCTTTATAGAATCTCCAAACTGTCACACAATTGAACTTCCCTGTTTACATGCGTGCACAGTATGAAAAAAGATAATGGCTTAAAAACTTGGATTTAATGCAAAACAGCTGACAAATCTAGGCATAGTTTTATAATCCAGCTTTCCCTTATAATAACATTTGATTATTTCTAAAACTCTGCAGTGGGTTTTTTTTTGGTGCATTTGTCTTGCAGAATAGTTTTCAGTTAAGGAAAAAATTGCTTCCCTGTGTCTTAGAGTTCTGTAATTTCAATTTACAGTATGTCTTCTTACTGCAATATTTGTTTTAGGGGAAAAATAGTAACCTGGATTGACTATGTCTGCAGCATATTAGATTTTATGTATTACAATTAAATCCTCCTCTGAGCCATCTGGTTTACAGATTGTATAGATTTTTAAATTTTAGTTTGTCTTCCCAATTGACCTAGATTAGGACCACCTTTTCTAGTTTTACTCTTCAAACATTCCCTATATTTTAAGTTTCCAGTAAAAGTAATGGTTATTGGCGCATGATGCGGTTAATAATCCTGAAATCATGGCTTCAGATATTATCACATGAAGAATATTTGCCAGGCAAAGGAGCACAGAAGTGACCTTTCAAATCTTGCTAATTTTCCACCGGATAGAGGATAACTCACCTGCCTCTGCAATTTTTCCTTGCTCTTGGCCATGCTTAATATAGGTAAGACTATAAACTCTGCTGTTCTGTATTTAAGTAATTTTTGAGGAGTCATACTTGTGCACACTTGATTCCAAGTTTTCCAGGATTTCGTTGAGCAGAGATTGGCTTTAGATCAGATTGAAAGAAAGGATATTCTCAGCAAAACCAAGATGCTGGGTACAAAATAGCAAAACAGCAAAATGCAAAAACCTCAGCCAAATATCTAAACCAGCTAAACTTAAAGTGGCTCCCATTGTGGCTTTTTCTTGCATGTTCTTGTGCTGTCTGCAGTTCTGCCCCTGCTGAGGGGCATGTCCACCCTGCTTGTGCAGTGGGACACCAAACTGTGACCGTCATTCCCGATGCACAGCAGTTAGACCGGGAAGGCAGGCTTTGAGCAGTGCCCTTAGCGAGCACACAGTACATTTTAGGTATTTCTTAGAGAAGGTGAGTTGGAGTACAGGCCTTGGGGGCTGTAATTTTAGATGAACTTAAATCCTGTTTAGTTCCTGGGTCAATTGCTTGATCCTGCCACAATCTATTTCTTCTGAGAAATCTGAGACTAAACCATTGATAGCTTTGGACTGGGAGCTGTGTAGATAGTTATTCCATATGCTAGAAGAAGGTCTTGGAAATTATGGCTCCTCTGAATCCTGGGTGACAAGTTGTATTTTAGGAAAGCAGCCTAAGTGAAGGGTAATGTACATTTGGAAATGTGTTCTTTAACTCTCCAGGCAACTATTAAGGTTTTCACGTTGCTATGCACATTTTTATTAACATTCACTTGTTCAAGTGTAGAAATACATGATTAGAGCATGCACATGAATATTTTGAAATCATCATAGAGGGGATAGCAGAGCAGCAGTACAGAATAGCATGATCTAACGGTAGGAATACCCTGAAGTGGTATTATTCCTGCAGCTGGAATTAGTGTAGAAGTTTTGGAAATTGTGTTCAAAGTGTGATGGTAATTGTCAGTCTTGTAATAACAAAATACAGTTTTGTGTGTTAAACTTATTTGTGCGCATTTTGCAAGAGGGTTTTGCCTTCCCAAATAATTTAGAATTACATAGACAGGGATACCACACTGACTGTTGAGGAAATTTGTCTTGTCGGATCACTATGTTGAGGTTTCTCATGTTCCCTGTTCATAGGGCTATTGTAGTTCTTGCTTCATATCTCTTCCCATGAAGTAAAGGTAATCTTGCATATCCTCCCTTATATTCTGTCTTAACTCATGGATTTGTGCAGAAAAGTAGATTTTAATTCGAATTTTTCTATCATCTCTAAGCTTTTGTCCCAAATTTCTTCGAATTGAAACAAAGCTCTCCTTTGCCAGACAATTGTTCTTACCATGGGCAGAACTTCACACTGCATTGTTTAGTCTTATGTATTTACCATTTCCTATGGCCAGCCTAAATTGCCATATTAGATTTTTGTTTCCAAAGGAGATATTTTCTAGTAAGTTAATTTTCAAGGAAGATATACTATACTATACTATACTATCCTCTACTATACCATACTATACCATACCATACTATACCATTACTAATTATACTACATTTCCTCATCATCTAGTCAATTTTTATTATAATAATCCTTATATGTTATCCTTATGAACTTTAGTTTCTTTGCTTAGACCCAGTCCTTTTCTAAATTAGTGCCATATTTAACATGCACAGTCATCATATCATCCAACAAAACAGTAATATGACCAAATGTTTTGGAATAAATTAAATACTGCAAAAATTTTTATGTGATCCTAGCACATTCACTGTAAGCCTTGATGTCAGTCTTGATGAGAGGAAAATTCCACAAACATCCTGTTCCATCTAATAGGGAGATTTTTCTCAAAGATCCTGCTGAGATTTGTGAGTAGGATTTGTCTAAGCAAAAAGAAAAAAATTGTTTGGTTACAACCAAAATGCCAAGGCATGGAGAGAACTGTATGGGACACAGCGAGTCTGCAGTGCCCAGAATATGCAAAACACCTATGACAGTGCATTAGTCATAGCCATACTCCCTGTTAAAGTGCTTCTTTACTATTAATTTATAATTATCAAACAGAGTTCAGAAGGTTTCATGATATTAACAGGTCATAATTCTCAACATAAGCTGTATTGCAAGAGATGTTTTTAGTTCACCAACTTTATTTCATAGTTTTCAGCATCAAGGGGCTGACAGTAAAGTACGTATCACTAAAAAGAAAAGAAAATAAGATTGAAAGAAATCTTGATAAAATTAACCTGGTAAAGATGTAAAGAAATTTCTTCATACTAGCATTTCTTAGAAATCAAAAGTGAGAGTAATTACCAGATGAAGAAAGCAATAAGTAACAAAAGGTAAATATTGTCATGATTACTGTTAATACAAATAAAATTTTATGGAACACATATCAGACTTTATACATGACTGAAATAAAAATGGAACCCAAGGAAATGGGGCAATAAAGAAGGGTAAGGGGAGGTTGAGCCTCAGAGGGAAGCATGTGAAGAAGAATTTTGAGAACAAACCATTGAAACAAATGATAGCACATTTCCAGATGTTCTTTGTGAGTTTTAAAGGGCTGCAAATATGAAATAGCTGCTCAGTAAACTGTGGTGCCTAACCTGCTGCTTAAATCAGTGTTGGTGTCAGTATCCAGGTTCCAGGTGTGACTTGTACAACTACAGATTTGTTAGCTATATCTGACTTTTTAGTGCCAAAGCAAATAACGGAGTTGGTAGATCTAGGAAGACCAATAGAAAAAGTTCTGCTTTATGTAACCAAGCAGAACTAATTGAGAATCAGTAAGAAAAGGAATGGCCTGCTTATTCTCTTCACAACAGTTCTCTCACAAGAGCTTCCCAAAGAAAAAAAGGTGCTATGGAATAGAAAGGAATGTTTTCATATACTGATTCAAAGGGGAGAAGTGAGGTGCAGGAGTGCTTTCATACAGAGAGAGTTTTTTAAGTGGATCCTCTAGGGACTGATACTGGAACATGAGTTATTTAAAAAATTTTTACGTGATCTGGGAAAGTGGATGAATTGTGATGCAAAAGATGTTTTCCTGATAATGTCATTCAGAAAATGTATTGAAAACTAACTACCAGCAGAGCATTCAGTTTATGTAAGAATAAAAGTGTCTGAAGTGGACAGTGCTGTGGATGGTCCTTCAAAAATTTCAAAGCTGTACTCATGGGCACTCTGAAAGAAAACATAATGGATGGGAGGCTCAGAAGGACAAAAACCAATGATTCACAACCTAGAAAGCCCTAGAGGAACAATCCATTTACCCTGCTCTTTTTCTTAAAAATCTGCATCTGACCACCAGTGGCCAGGAAAAAAACTTCTGGTTGATTTGGTCTGATCCTCCTACTCACTGTAATAACTGGGACCTCTGTTACTATTCTTGGGTCTGTGATTAGCTGACATTTTTTTTAAATAATAACAAGAGCTAGACTGGCATTCACTGGCCTTAATCTCTCCTATGTGTCCATGTATCTACAAATTACCTTGATTTCTTCCAGTTTATTTGTTAATCAGATTTAATTAACTTGGAGGAACTCCTGCTGCCATTTTTCATATACTGTTGAGTCAGAAAGTGAGCATACTGGGTTCAGTTTTGCCATGAGTAGAACCTCTTAAATATTATAGGTTTACCCTAAATCATTCTACCTCCATTTAAAAGCCCTGTTCTAAGATGGAAAATGACTTAATCTATTATTGTTGGATCCATTCCATGAATATCTATGACTTTCTTGGTCTCAGTATCATGAATATTTTATTGCATAGTAGAACACTCTCTACATATTAGAGAGCCCATTTTTGTGACTGAATTTGGCAGACGATTATGCTTTTCGCAGTTTCATTACAGTTATTTTTACTAGTATTACAATAATGCTCAGAGACCCCTGTAGGTTGAACCCCCATGGTGGTAGATGCTTTAGCAGAACAAGAAGACTCTTTGCTGTCTGAAAACACTGGTGGTCCAAACAGGCAAAACAGAAAAAAGTAAGAAAGGAAAAACATATCAGAGCAACAAATTGACTTGTTCTCCATTACAGGGCATGTTGATGTTAGAAATTACAGTAGCTGTAATTGTTTTGGACTTCAGCAAAGCTTTTGATACCATCTCTTGCAGTACCCTTCTGGACAAAATGTCCATCATGCAGCTGAATAACCATGTCAGCATCTTCGTGAATGACTTGGATGCAGGACTCAAAGGAGTAATAAGTTTGTCTATGGCACTAAATTGGGAAGAGCTGTTGACTGTCTCAGAGGCAGAGAGGCCCTGCAAAGAGCCTTGACAAATCAGAGAGATGGACAGTCACCAACTATATGAGTTTTAACAAGGGCAAGTGCCAGATTCTGGTACTGGGATGGGGCAACCCTGGATNGCAGGCAGGGGAGACCTCACTGCAGCTACAGCTTCCTCGGGAGGGGAAGAGGAGGCACAGAACACTGATCTCTGCTCTGTGCTGACCGGTGACAGCACCCAAGGGAATGGCCTGAAGCTGTGTCAGGGGAGGTTTAGGCTGGATGTTAGAGAAAGGTTCTTTACCCAGAGAGTGGTCAGGCACTGAAACAGGCTCTCCAGGGAAGAGGTCCCAGCCTGGCTGAGCTCAAGAAGCATTTGGACAATGCTCTCAGGCACATGGTGTGACTCTTGGGGCTGTCTTGTGCATGGGAATTTGGCTCAATAATCTTCATGGATCCCTTCCAACTCAGCGTATTCTATGATTCTATGATTTTCTAACTCCACCAGCTCTTTTTTATTCACCCATTTGATTGAACATAACTGAAGGAAACAGTGTTCATCTTTGAAAACTGGGATTACAAACTGTGTTTATACTTCCTACAATTTATTTTTGCATCAGGTAAAATAAGTTTTGCTATACCCCCTTTATAGCACACAAGTTGTGCTTACTTACTAAACATGCATGCATAAGAAGACTTTTACACAGTACATTGCAGTTATTATCCTTTTTTTTTTTTTTAGAGAATTAGCATCAACACGTCTGCAATATGTTTCTTACTGTAGCCAAAAGATGTTGTGTTTTTATCTTTTATGGCTACAGATGATGGCAAATCTGTTCTGGTTCAGATGTATTGCAAAGATTTTTAACACAGAGTCAAGGACTTTAAAAAATATAAATATACATATATGTATATATAAAATCCTGTTCTTAGATTACCAATTTCTATGTTACTAGATATGAAAAATATTAAAAAGCCTTTGCTGATATAAAACAGTGACAAAGGTTACAAGGTGTCAGTGCCTAGAAAAATGTGTTCACAGCAAATGTATCCAATAGCAGTGCTAAAAAAAAATCCCTAGAGGCCAAGTTAGTTTTTAAATCCCCATGTGAGCCCTGGCATTGCAAACAAGGTACTATGAAAATTTCTACAGATGGCTGCTTAATGTGTAAATTAATCTGACTCAGTAAGGATCATGCTAGTCAGTGGCAGTTATAATTATAGATCAGTATAAGATCTTGTTCTACAAATTTGTACAACCACAAAACTACCATACAAACACACGTTTATTTAAATACTTTAATTATTTACTGTCAGGATTTGTGACACATGTATGCTTCAGCTTGCAAACATTAACTAGGAATGATACACTACAGTGTAGGAGCATAAAAATAAACAAGGTAGCTTGTTTATTTTTAAAACAAAAGATGCCCAAGTAACCAACCCCCAACCTGCAGGAAGAAGGAGTACCACAACACGTAAAGTAATGCAATCAGACATAAAACACCTCATTGTGTGCTGCTTTCCTCAGGAAGTCAAGAGAACAATTATAGTGCAACATTCTTGAGAGAAAGAAAAAAGTGGGTATCCTCAATATGGATGTGTATTTACAACTTGAATAGAAAGGTATGGAAAAACTTCAAGGCAACTGATGGAAGTTTATTTAAAGCAGCGTTATTCACAGTTAATGAGATTTGTGTGAATTTTCAACCATATTCTTTTTCCTGAGGAGTTGAGTGAAGCAGCAACCTTGAAAAGCTCATCTGTTCTGGTTACTCATGTAAGAAAACAATCCCTTGGTCTCTCTAAATCAACATGTGCCAAAGAACTCTCCATGGCAAATGGGCAGCAATTGACAAATACATTCTTAATTTTTTTCTTTTTTTTTTCCACTTTGTAAAAAGGCCAACCCTGTTTTAATCGTGGTTATGGTCAATTTAATGAAAACCTAATTTAAATGAGTTAATGTGTTCTTCCCTTTACAAAAGAGATACAACCAATAATAGAAAAAAGGGAGATAAAGTAGATGACAAAGATAATGAGGAAAAAAGGAAAAAACAATTTAGAAAATAAAAAGAAGATAGAGGGAGAGAAAGAAAGAAAAAGAAAAAAGAAATACAGTGAATGGAAGGAAGGAGACTCGGTGAGGTCTCTTGGTGTTATACTTCAAAGTGATCATCATTTCCTCACCAGTGTATACTTTCAGATCACACTGCAGCAGCCTTTCTGCAAGTTTAGGGAGTGAAGGGTAGTGTTTAAAATGGACTCTTGTGGCATCTGAGAAATGTTCAAACTGTACACCTGGTTTATAATACATATAATGTGAAAATGGAAGCTCAGCTTCATTGCTTTTGTCTGAAATGTTAGACAAACTAAAAAAGAAGAATTGTTTCAGTGATACACTTAAACTTCAAGTACAAGCATTTGTACATTTTTTCTGAAGGGTTCATGCTGTGGCTTGTCTAAGCTCCCCACAACCACTGAATTCTCAAATATGTTTACTTGAAAAGGTCAATAGCTGGTTATCCTGTAAACTTTTCTCTAGGCTAGATAATAACAAAGTATTAGTTTTTGCTCATCTTTAGTTGTCAGCCACTCACTAGGAGGTATCCAGTGTGCTTATTTTTCCTCAGATTGTAAATGAGAGGGATAAAAGTGAATCAGAGGCAAGGAGTTGACTGCCTTTATTTATTTTATTTTTTCTTTTAAAAGTCCTGAAATAAAACCTTGACAAAAGAGGAAGAGACATTTAATTAAGTCATAGCCCTCTAGAGCAGCAGCATAAAGTACATGAAGAAGCAAGCACATTCAGCATACAGACAACAAAGGGAAGAAAAGCTGTTTGTTAAATCAGACAATGCTGTATCTTGGTAGCACGAGGTTTCCATGAAGCTATCACTGTTGTACAGCAAGCACACAAACCCTGTGTTAGTCCGTGGATTTCTGCAGCCAATCATGCTGGTGTGAAGACTGTTTAGAACTCCATGGCAGAAATCGGAACTGTAAGAACTACCAACAGAAAAGCCAAAACCAAACAAAAATCCCAAACAAGAAAAATACCACCTTTTCTTGCTTGTTTTTGGTTTTTTTTTTCTCCCCCCAAAATGTTGTGGCAATCTGATTTCTATAATGCTCGGTATTTTATCTAAGGTTTCTCAAGGAAATAGTGCTGCTGAATTGGCCAAAGGGTCCAACACTGGTGTGTTTTAGTACAAGATGGAAAATCATCCCCTAGACAAGACTGAAGCAATTGAGGTTGGCTGGAGGAAACGGCAAAAGCAATAGTTGCTCCTTTAATTGCAGGGGTATATTGATTATTGACTTGTTGAGATTGCCCTGCAGGGTGTGACTGTAACCGTGGAAGGTCAGACAGCAGCAACAATCACCTCCATAGATAGATTCTATCATAGGCAGGGTCTGTGATTGCTCTCGAAGGCTGAGAACAACCTTGCTGCTTCACAAGCAGTGTTTCTGCAGCATTCTCTAGACACATGCTAAGATTGGAGGCTTAAAATAAAACTAACGAGAAGAGTAACAAATACTTGAGAGCACAAACTCGTTCAAGGTGGGCTCTGAATTTGCCATCAGCGATTTACACCCCTCTCATGTGGGGGAGGCTACCAGAAAGAGGGCTTTTCTCCTGACCCCACCCCAGGGCAGGATTCAGCGGCAGCTCACGCCAAGAGCAGTTGTGCACATGGGAACAGACAGGCCACACTCCCTCGGCTCCCCCTGGCTCTGAAGTTGCCTTTCCACCTCCGTGATCCAGGACTGCTCTTCCCCAGCTTGGTCCATCATTGAGAGACAGCTTTTTCTGGGACACTTTTGAAAATGGTCAGTGGGTGTGTAGTTATCCATGGAGTCTGTTTAATGTTCCTTGCAACAGACTGTGCCCTGCATTTTAAGGACAGTTGGGTACTATTTGCTATTTTTATATTGGCAACCATATAAAGAAATTTTAAACTAGGAATATTTTTTTTATTTGATCTTTATCTACATTCAAATAAATAAGGTATATTCTTCTGGAAAGTTTTTGCTTCTTAATAATCTCTGACAGCTAAGTAAGAAGAAATTTTCAATGACCACATATTTTGAATTTGAAAATTTCCTATAATAAATTTACAATTTATAAGTTAAGATTGGGACAAAGTTCAAAACCAGACTTACCATTAAAAAAATTCAGTTATTTGGTCTGATGACACATATAAGTCAATTGGAATTGATTGTGGTTCCCTTACTGGAAGTGAACATTCTGATAAGAATGTTTAAGCACTTCAACATTTGTTTTTCCTGAGCATTCTTCAATGGTATGATTATTAGAGGAGTTGACAGTATTATACTGATAAAAAAGGCCAGGTCCAGTTGAAATTTTCTTTGTCTTGGCCACTGAAGAAAGAATAGATGTTTAAAAATAAAGAAACAAACATCTGGGTGGAAGGAAGGGAAGTCATAATAGACTATAATATTGATTTTCCTCTTCTCTTAAGCATTTAGTGCTTCATCCAGAGGATTCCTCCCTGATTTTCTGCTGCAAGGCAGTGTGTAGTATACCATGTATAGTTGATTAGGTGAGCTAAATAGTATGGAGAGATTAGCATAAAGTACAGCTAACCATGTCTGCCATATGGTCAATTGTGCTTTATTGTGAATGTGGAGGAATAATCACATAGTACCTGGCATGTTACACTTTTTCTAGAATTTACCTAGTAGTACTGCAATAAAATTATGTTAATAACCTCAGACAAACCCTTAACAGTAATGAAGGCCACAGGTCAGGACCAAAATTTTAATCCTACTTGCAATGGGGATCAAGCCAATATTATGAAAGCAGCACTTTCTGCAGCATATTTTAATACCACATTCAATCCTTACCCATGTGTAGTTGCACAGCTTTCTTGATTAGGCTCCAAATTTTTTTCCCTTGGGTTCTTTTGGCTGCAGTGGCAACAGGCACCAGTGTAATGTGGCTTGGCAGGTGAGAGCAGAAGCACAGCAGTGAGTTATACCTGCAGTGTTTTTTGCAATAATTACAGGGAATTAATTTTGTCAGATGAAACTTTACACGTTGGGTACATGGAATATTATTTCGAAGGGGGACCTAAGAATGTATTGCAGAGGAGACAAAATACCCTCAACGATATCTACAACTTAGAAAAGCTACAGAAAAAGCAAAGTGAGGTCAAAACTCTAAAAGCCATTGCAAATGTGGTTGCCACAGTAGATAAAGTTAAAAGCTTTGAAATCTTCAGGGTGAAAGTTAGATTAACTTTCTGATGCTCCAGACATCCTCTTTGAATTTGTTTCCCTCTGGCTAAATTGTTCTCTTGCATCTCATCTAATATTTTCAGGTATTTCTTAATATGACTTCTCCTTGAAAGGCTGGGAAAAATTAGAATATGCATGTATAAAAGAGATTTTTTAAAAGGCCAAATCCATCTGGTCAAAACAGAAACAGCCATGTGAAATTCAAGGAACTTGTTGATCTGTGTGCAAATTCATTTTTGTATTTATGGAAAAATTCATTAATATGGTACCAACTCCTTCCGTTCACGGCAACCACTGTATTTCTGGTACTTTATTTATTGTAGGAGGGCTTTAAAATCCCTTAATACCCTACAGCTTCTGGGTCGCTGTGCTGCTACTACAGAATCATGTTCTTAGTATTGCATTCTTACTCCTCAAGCAAATGGCAGAGTAGTCATTGTCATCAATTTAGCTAAAATATGAGTGCTGTTAGAAAATTCTTTAATGTCTATAATTTTGTGTACTTTTCTGGATGGATGTGAAGTTTGTAAAGTTACTTTTTTTTTTTTTCCTTATACAGGAAGGGGAAATAGTGGAAAAAAAGAAAAGAAACCAAAGTTCGTTAGATTCAGGATGCTTTTGTTTGCTCTTCTGCTGGCTCCTAAATAGGAAAAAAAAAAAAAAAATGTTATGCAAGCTTTCCCACTTTGTTTCTGAGCTGTACTTTGTTTTCAATATCTTTGAATTTTCAGTGCTTAGCAGACCACCCTGCAGATGTAGAAACTTAAAAATCCACTCTTAAAGTTACTAGAGTAAGTTCACATTGCTTGATTTTACTTTTTTCCTTGACAATTCTGATAAAAGTGTTCAGTGGAATGACTGTTGACATACTTTTCAAAATAACTGCAATGCAACTCTGGATAATTTCAGATGATTCTCTCTTCTGTCCTACACTGCTTTACAGCAAACCCCCCAAAATTCCTACACAAAACTCTAAGGACAGGAACTGGGAGGAAGGATCCTCCATGGAACACTGAGCATCAAAATCTTGACTTCCTCCTTTCCTGCACCACATGAACAAGTAAGAACAGATCCAGGGGCAAGGCAGGCTCAAAGCAGAGAAGAGTAGAAGGAAAAGTGCAAAATCACATTGCTCTGTCCTGCTCTGCTGCTTGCACTGACCCAGTGCAAAGTACAAAACGGGGTTCTGAACAAAACACACCAATTTTATATGGAGCACTGCTGATATGTTTTGGCTCAATTAGAAAATCCACATGGATAGATACAGACCCTTAAATGGGACAAGGGCATAAGTATTAGGCTGGAGACATTTCTTTAATTGGTCTTGGAGTAGAAATGTTCTTTGCTTTATTAGTAAATACATGTGAAATTCTTTTCACTGAGACAGTTATGCACAACACTGAGCATATAAAAGTACTAAAATATTTTTAGAAGTGACTGCATGTGCTCTGCTGGGACTGCAGAATTGTAATTTCCTACATACAAAAAAGAACATAGTAAATGTTGCCTCACATTCTCAACTTCCCAAGTTTATATACTGCATTTAAACTTTCTGCATTTTATTGCAACTATTTGGCACCAAATCTTACATGCAATAAACCAAATATGAACTTATACTGTTTCCTCATTTCTGTTGTTATATCTGTGCTAATCTCTAGCCTGTGCATGGCTCCTGCTTTCAGCTATTTGTGATTTTACAGACTTTTCTAAGTTTTCAGCAATGCTGAATAGCTGTTTATAAAATTTCATATTCTCCAAGGCCTTTTTTGAATTAACTCTTCAAAATACTATGCTTTTATGGTTCCATCCTCTTTCATATATATTACATGGTAAAATAAAACACTGGATTTTTCTCATCTTTCATTTTTCTTATTAGAAATGCATTAAATTATTTTCTTATTTTTTCCCCATAATCCGTTTTCCTCATTACACCTGAATTCTACTTCAAGCCCTTCAACCCACTCTTAATTTTTTTTTAGTTTTGATAAAACAGAATATATTTGCCTCAATCTCATCTGGGATTTTCAGAGACAGGAGGACTATGTAGAAGAATTTTCCAATATAAGTGGGAACAAAATTCTTTAAGTCCTTTACTTGTTCCTCTCAGAATACTGATTGACAAAAAACAGTTCAGAACTATTACAATGCCTTCTCTTATTTCCTTGTTGCATGTCTAAACCCTTGCTGCCACTTGAATACCTGATATGTCACTGGAGCTCAGACCCATGCAGCATTTTGAAACAAATGCTGCATGCTCCAGCTCCTTTCAAGAATGTTTGGAACTATTGTTTGATTTAATAACACAACCATTAAACCTTTGTCTATTCTGCCTCCAAATTTTGCCTTTTCTTCCTTTTTTCTCTCACATTTGAATTCTGTTTCCTGCCTTTTCTTGTCTTCCATCAACCTTTCATTTTCTATTTTCACTTCTAATATTTCACTGCCTTATTTCCCCATTTCACACTCCTTTTCTGTTTACCTTAAAATATCTCCTGAGATTTTCTTTAACCTCTAATTTTAGTTTTCTCTCACTGTCCCAGATCAACTAAAATTCTGGATGCCAGACCTTCTGTAAATGAAAAAAGAAAATATATTTTTCCTTCATTTCATAAGCATCTCCCCTGTGAGAGAGGAGTGAAGGCTGAAATAAGGAAAAGGGAAAGGCAAGAAGAAATAAGTTTTACTGCATTTAAATTTAGTAGTCAGAGGAAAACTCTGAAGGAAAAGTGGCACCAGACTGATACAGATTGCAATGAAATTAGTCTGTGGAATTTTGTACCTTTCAACGACTAACCATGAACCACTTCTTTTCCCCCATTAATGGAAGGAAAGGGAAGTGCAATAGGTTCAGTCCTTGACATGGTTCTGATTAGAATTTACTGCAAAGCTGACTCCAGAGCTCTCAGCAGCTCGGCAGATGACTCAAGGAAAACTGTATGTGAAACCCGTGAGGAACAGCTACAGGATATCTATATTAAGCTCGATAATATGACTCAGGCTTTTAATGAAAAGAGTGACTGGGCTCTGGTTGGGTTTCTTTTCCACTATATGTGTGATTCTTCTTGTTTTAATTAAGATGAAAATGTAAACATATAGTGAATTACTTGCATGGTTCCTAGCCTTAATTTATGATGTCATCAATATACTTCAAAACTATTTTTTCTCTGACATTTTAAATGAAATTAAAATTCCTTCTCTTTTATAAAAGTCATACTTGTCCTGTGCTTAACCTAATTCTGCTCAATTTAGCCTCATGTACTATTAGAACTCAAACAGCTATGCTTTGTAGATATCATTGTACTTTTTTTATAATTAAGAATGGCTTTAATGTTTTCAAAGCTGCTTGGAGAATTTGGATAATCTCTAAGAACTAGCATCTAATACATTCCAAACCCCACACATAACATCTAAGTCTCTACTGCACTTATTTTGTGTACCCTCCTAGAGACACATGGCTCATAACAGACACTCTTATTAACAAACCTTTCCAGGGGTCATTAAAGTAACTTCTACTTGATCACAGTGTCTTTCACTATTGGTTGTTCAGTTTTTCTACTTAATATATGGATCATAAAGAGTATCTAAAGGGGGTCTCAAATGTTTTCTTTCTAGAATGATTGAAGTGTACTTACTGAGTCCATTTGGTAATTTGCTTTAGCTAAAACAAATAACTGAACTTACGCAAACATGGCTTTCACTAATGGAAAAAAAAAGGAAGGGTTAAAGTTGTTCAATGAACATTAGTACCAATGATGTCTCTGTTCTTACAGGTATCATGCTTTTCAGTGGCTCTGTATTTTCCATATTCAGAGCATTTCTTCAACACTGTCTTCTCTGTCAGGATTCTGGATTCCCTCTTTCTTGACTGAACAAGAGGCAGTTCACCTTTTGCTTCACTTCAAGCTGAACCTCTGCCCATCAGGGTGACACTGATTTTGTTAGAACACCGAATACAGGAGCTCTTCCTATAGAGGAATGATGGGGGTCTTGCTTACTGTTATACCTGTAGGAACTTTCAAAGATTTTCTGTTTGTTAAACATCACTGAAATCAGCCTGTAACTTCTATAACTACTGGGAATCTGAAGGAGTACTGGTGAAAACATTTTGCAAGTGCACAAGACTCATTTTTCAATGAGCAGAACTAAAAATCTCACTGTTATCAGCATTACTGCTGGATTTCTGAGTTTGTAACTCCAGAAGAATAATCTAATATTATTTTAAAACACATTTGCATATCTGCTGATGCTTTAACATTTATAATCATTATGTCATAGTTAAGTTAATTTCTACTCCAAAAAATTTAAATACACATTTCAAAATAAAAAAAGGGGAAAACAAAAGCCCTCGTTGGAAAGTTAAATTCCAAGTGCTTTCCAGAAATGGCGATCAGCCAGTTTCAAGTCTATAAGAAAATATGCTCAAAACACTCAAGAGTTCACTACCACAAAGATTAACAGCAATGCTGATTAAGAATTTCTTTCCTTCTACATTACAGTAAGCTCTGATGATCCACAGTCATTTTAGGACTAAGAATTCCCAAATGGTCTCAGTTTAAATCATCTGCCTATACAGAGCTTGATGCTACTGCCTTTATTAAAACAAATCAGTCACGCTTGCCACAAGTAGAGATAGACCAAAAAGGAAATAAGGGGAAGAATGAAGAAGAAAAACATGTTCAATCTTTTAAAATATTCCGTCAAATTTCTTTGTTGTTTTTTCTTCCTTTGAAGTCTTTCCTGAGAGACAAGGCAAATATTGGTTTACAATGTATGATAAATTGTGAGACTCTATAAATGTGGTCACACACTAAACATGATGGAATTTACTGCTGCTGCACTGCCTGTCTCAGACACACAGTAGGTTGCCCACTTTTCAGCACGGAGCCGCTACATTTTCTCAGCTGGGAGCACAACATTATATGCAAGACTACATTTCTCAGAAGACCATTTCCTAGATTTAGGCACTGTGGACCTCATCACTTCTGTATTAAGAGCACATGATAAGGTGTAACACGGCCATGACCATCCAAATCCCCCCTTTTTATCAGCAGTGTTAACTATCTCATTGCCAAAAATGTCATACAGAGCAGCAACAACAGGAACAGTAATTTATTTTTGGAGGAAGGTGACATTTCTGCTCTTTTGGTACATTAGCTCCTTTTGAAATGCCACAGAACATGCACAGAACCAGTGAAATTTAATAAAGAAATTACTTATGCAAAATGGAACATAAAAAAAGACAGAGAAGGTTACAGATGGAAGTTAAGAGATGTTAAAAGGTATATATCACGATTGGGAAGCATCAAATAAAATAAAAAACTAAACAACAAAAATAGGTTTCTTATGGGAGAAATAGAAACAAATGGAAGTGTGTTAGTCAGACCAATTCTGTTCAAGGGAAAAAACAGGGAACAACTTCATGGGTGGCCAAGACAGATAGACCTGTCCTTCAGTCCAATAAATGGCCAAGAATCCTAAACAGGAAAGCATAGTAGAAAATAAACAACTTGTGAACGTGACCAGTAGCAGCTGGAACCAGGCTGTTCCCAACCTTTTAATAAATCCAAGATGTATATAGCTCAGAGGAATAAATCTCTAAAGCAGGAGTGATTGGTCCACGGTTAATACTTGAATTACCAAGGTGCCATGTAACGATTTAATGCACAGCAAGCAAGCGTGGACAGTTTGGAGCACTGGGAACAGGGGCAACTTGAGCAGCATGTGGTAAAAGCATGATCCCAATACTGTTAGCTTTCCTGGAATGACTGAGACCTTCAGAGGAAACTAAAACTGCCAGGACTGCTCAAACTGGTAGGAAAAATACAACCAAATCATGAGAAATACTCCTTTTTCGTTACTAGCAGTCAGGTAGACTTACTGGGGCTGAGTGTCTCTTGATATTCATGGAATAAGGTCTGTTTTTTTAAAAAAAAAATTTATTTGACTGAAATAAATTAGAAAAAAAAACACTTCTTTTATTTAAAAAAATAGGAAAAAAGTCTATGCTTCCAAAAACTGTCGGAGTTTAAGAGTTTTGCATGGCATAGATATTTGCTACAGGATAACATCATGGGTTTAAGTTTACCATAAATGTGTCATCATTTAAGCTCCATCATACGAAGACATGAATTGGTGCCTCTCAGAGACGCCATAAATATTTCCAGCACCTTTCCTCTTCACAAATTAGGAGGTTCCACTCCCACAGAGCTTGGGAAGGAGCAGTAATGAGGAAGATCTGACCGTTCCTGATGGCAGTCCCAAACTAGCCTGAGATGTAGAAAAACCTCTTTAACACCTTTTTATAAATCACCGATCCTGTGACTGAAATCAGAGTCACCTGAATGAACTGAAGCAAAAGTGAGGTCTTGATAGATGTTTGATTTCTTGACAAATGACATTAAAACTCTTTCCAAATACTTAACAAGGGGCTTGAAAACTTCACTTTATCCTTAGAAAGAAATTACTTGGCGTGGGAAATTTATTCTTGCAACTATATATTAAAAGGAAAAAACTTGCAAACAAGCCTGGAAATATACAGGTCCAATGAAAAATGCAGTTTATGTGCCCATCCTCTATCTCCACTTTATAAACAAGAGCTCTAGAAAACAGCAGTTTTGGGAACTTGCTCAATATCTCAGAAATTGATACTTCCAGGTGCCTGCAATGATGCTTATAAAAAGAGAAATGATAAAGCAGCAGAGAACTTTGTGTAGACTCTTGGGTGCAACATTCATCCAGTCCATCTATTCGGAGTTACGATAATAAACTGTCAATCCTATTGTAATTCAGACACTGTTTTTATTGGAAGAAAAGAGATTATTAAGCTTAACATTACATAAACCATTATTAGCACTTTTAAAGGAGGCATCCAGCCCTTTAGATGCCTCTAAGAGCTTAATGATTTTAGTAATTCTCTTTTCTAGTTAGATTAGAAAGTCATAGTCTAGAGGAGCTGAAGGATTCAGTTATCTGAGTCATTGTAATCTAAAAGACAACCATCGCAAGATGTTCATATTTGTACTGTGGTGATGGCCAGAAGTAGGAAGTGAAGTGGGAAAGTGAAAAATAAGTCAGTGAGGAACAAAGCTTTTTAAAAATTTGTGGGGAAATTAAGAAAAAAAAAAAAAAAAGATTTACTGAAAGCTTTTAGTGACAATTTAGATTCTGCCCTTACTTTAGCTAAAGCCATTCAGCCATCTGATATTGGAAAGTGATGTTTTCAGGATGAATAGTAGAACATACCTGCAAGGAACAAAATTGAATTCTGACCTTTTTTGTAATACCAAGAAATGTTTTATGAGTGATTAGGGTTCAGTTAGTAACTATTCAACCTAGGCTTTTTGGTTAACTGAAGCAGATTGACTATTTGATTTTCTAAGAAACACAGATGGACAAGGTCAGTACATCTATGTTTTTCATCCAGGCAGTCAGGTAGAAAATTAGCCAACTGAACTCCATAACTCCATCTGTCTTTTTCTTCATTTTTTTTCCCCACTTCTTCCTTTTAAATTTTTTTCCCCTTCTGTCCTAATTGGGTTTGTGGAAAGGCTTTCAGCTTACTTTTACTGTTCTTTCACGTTCAGCCTTTCTCTGTAGGCTGGTATTGTCCTTTCGGAGCATTCCACACGCTCTTTGCTTCTGTGCTTTTTGCACCACTGGCTACAGACTTTAAATTGAAGTCATTAAGTTGTTGTGCAGTTTTTAGACATATGGCCACCAATGTAAAGGTCAGGTCACACATTTCTAAGATAAACTGCTGAGTTATATTTTGTTGTGTATAAGCCTGCATAGACCTTCTTTGAAATTCTTCAGTAGCAAACATCCCTACATTGACACACAGTGTGAAGTTAGATGAATTTAAATGTATCAGCCATAAATAGAAAAAAGACTTTCTTTTTCTGGCCCTACACTTGGACCAGAATATATGATATACAGCAGTGACGTGACTCATGTGAAACTGAGAAATTGAAGTATAGTTCCTGATTTAAACAGAAAAAGACATTGAATCATTATGTCCCACGGGAATTTTCTAACTATTTTGAGTAACTGCCATTTTGTGGTTCTTAATAATTTTCTCTCTCCTACTTCTCTCTTTCTGCTGCCTCGTCTTGATTTCATTGTAATACAGAATTGAATTATTTCTTAAATGTCATATTTAGTATGGAAACCTTGATACTAAGAATTTTAGCATCTCCACCCACAGATATTCTATCAGACATCATCTTTTAAGCAATTCCTATATTAAGTGCCAACTCCACTGCAAAGGGACAGATATTTTCCAATGGAAGTGATTGCTCCAAGGCATTTGACCCTGGTGAGGCCACACCTCTAATCCTGTGTCCAGTTTTGTCCCTCTCACTACAAGAAAGACATTGAGGTGCAGGAGTGGGCCCAGGGAAGGACAACAGAGCTGGTGGAGGGTCTGGAGCACAAGTCCCATGAGGAGCGGCTGAGAGAGCTGGGGGGCTCAGCCTGGGAAAAAGGAGGTTCAGGAGGGACCTTATCACTCTTCACAACTCCCTGAAAGGAGGCTGCAGCCAGGTGGGGGTTGGCCTCTTCCAGGTAACAAGGGACAGGAAAGAGGAAATTGCCTCAAGCTCCACCATGGGAGGTTTAGATAGGATATTAGTTAAAATTTAATCACGAGAAGGGCTGTCAAGCCCTGGAACAGGCTGCCCAGGGAAGTGGTTGAGTCCCTATCCCTGGAGGTATTAAAGGGTAGCCACTGTCCTGGACTAAGGGTTAGATTTGGTGATCATAAGGGTCTTTTCCAACCAAAATGATTCTGTGATTTGAAAGCTAATGTAAGGATAATATTTTCTGTCTTCAGGGTGTGGTGTCATAGAATCCTTCAATAATAAAATTTGTGTTGGCTATCAGCAGCTTCTTAGGAATCTGCACATAGGTAGCCTGATCTATTTCTTTAGCAACACTCTCCATTTGGACTACTTCTTTATAATTGACTATGTAATTCTTTCTCTTCATAACTAAATATCCAAAACAAATGATGGAAAATCATGAAATACCACTAAACCACCATTTCTGAGCTCTAGTTCAGAAAATAACATTAAATTTATATTAAATATAGAGAATGGGACAGTATTGATCAAATGAATCACTTCAAAATTTATCCTAAGAATATCAACAGCAAAATTTTTCTGGTAATACAGAGTCTTTTAGTGACACAAATTTTATTTGGTGTGCACCTGTTCTGAAGGAGAGAAATTAACACCGTACTTAATAAATGCAATAAAACCTTATAAAACATAATGATAACTGTTTCTCACTACCATTTTAGGGAGAAGGAACTTGCTACTTTAATTTAAATTGAAATACATTTTTAAAGTTCCTGACTTCTAATATCAAAGTTGTAATTGTTCTGCTTTTATGCAGGGTAAAGAAGTAGTAATGAAAAAAGACACTAAATGAGATCTAAAATAACTTCTGTGCATCAAAAATGCATTTTCAGAGTGCAATGTACCCAGTGAAATCCTGGTAATGATCTTTTCAGAGGTAGAAAAATGCCATTTTAAACCTGCAGGGTTTTAAGATAAAGAGACTTTAGATCATCCCACAGCATAATCTCCTTCTGGCCTTGAATATGCACACATTTTTTTCAAGATTTCAAATTTGTGGAAAAAGGGGAGAAAGACATTTACTGAATTGTTTCAAAAAGTAACTTTAAATTGCTAAGAGGTTGCAATCTTACAGTAAGTTCCAAGGGAACTGGGTTAACACGGGGGCCAGATCAGGAGGTTAGAATGAATAAAAAAATTATTTGCAACACTTTATGTCATACTGTATAATTTCTTACATGATTGACTTCACCACTGTGTAATATGAGTGCTATTACCCTTTACACTCATTTACACACAATATCGTATGTCCTGTTTTCACAGTTAGAAAGAAAAAGTTGTCCCAATCTCAGGATGAAAGTCAGCACAATTTGCAAATTAGATGAACCAGTACAACTTTGATTCATCAGAAACATCCATGTTTGTCTGGTTCTCTGTTGAAGAATGTCAGAAACAAACAGCCAAACCCTTCTGCCTCAGGATTTATAGAATCGTATCAGTTCAACAGAGCTTCAAATTTGGAAGTGTGTTTATCTAGCCAAATATGCTGCCTTATTATCCTGCTAAAATAAATCAAAATTCAGTGAGGCAAGAGGAATCTAGGCACAACAGGTATCTTGCTTCACAGGAGGAAATGCTGTAAAGTGAGAGGGAATTATGTTCTCTGTTGTACATTTCAGCGGTTCTTGATCTATACTTTACACACAAAACTTTGGCCATGCTTCTGTGAAAGAACCAAAGCAAAGGTTTCTGCATGCAGGCGACCCCAACGCATTTGTTTATCACAAAACACAAAAGCATGTCAAGGACACTGCTCCACACTGGCTGATGAACAGATGTTTAGGTTTAAGTTGTTACAAAAAGCCCGGTTTTGAAAATGTGATCGGGACAGCAGCTATATATGATAATGTCTTGGGATGAATCCAGATGGAGATGGAATAGAAAATGGTAAGTAATGTCTCTCCTTTTTCTGAATTTAATTAACGGATAATTTTGGATGTGCATGAGTTTAGACTGTTTTAAAGGGCATAATTTAAGGACAGTACAGTTAAATTCACCAAACGCACTAGATGTGAATTTTTCATTACTATTGATGGAGCAACAGTAATGCTTTTCTTTCCATTTGGGTTATTAATTCAACGCCGGGATTCTGATATCAGAAATTTTGCTTTCAGACACTGAGTAGAATTGCCTTTTTGGAGATTACTATTTAAAAATATCAGGTTGCTCTCCAAACAACATGAGAAAAGCACAGATAATGTAATATTATTTTTACAAATGCATTCATCACAAAGTATATATCTTAATCTACTGAGTGTTCTCCAGACTGAATGTTCAGCACCATCTCCCTCCTTCTGATGAAATGTAGTCTTTTGTATCACCATTTCTATAGCAGTGAAAAAGAACATTTGACAATTTATTATAGGATTAGAAAAAAATGACTCAAGTATAGCTTTATGATGGTTTTGTCTACTCTGCATTTTTTTAAAGATCAAAGTTTTTGCTGTCCTTTCACATATGTGCATAAGTTTACTTGGGAGAAAACTGAAGCAACATAATTACTTGAAAGCTTTGTTTTTGCTACAAGTTTAAGCAATTGCTCGGGTTGGTTTTTTTTGTTTTTTTGTTTTTTAAAACATGTAAATATATTGCAAAAAGACAAAAATGGAAAATTAGAAATGTTGAAGGCAAACTGAACTTATCAAACTATCCAAAGTATTTTGACGGAGGTGATGTCAATTGCTACCATAAGTTCCATTTTCAAACCCTATTATTTTCACCCGGAATTCTGAAATTTAGGGGGGGCAACTTCCCACTGAATTAACAGTTCAAAATATCAGGCTCCCCAGCAAGCCCGCAGTACAGCAATCTCACTGTTAGCTTCAAACTGCAAAAGCAGCACTACAATGGGCTGCTCATTTTAACTCTTTTTAGCAGGGTATCTTCTGGATCAGGAGACAGAAATTCAGCTCTTGAGTTTACATCTAGTCAGAGAATATTAAGACACATACTTTATTCCATCTCTATCCAGTATTTCTCCAATTAATAAGAATTTCAAATTGATTATGAAGCTACTGGAATGCCTGTTACTATCTATGTTTTCTGAATTGTGCATTACTAAACAAACTGTGAAATTGATGGGTTTGTTGTACGTGGGACACAGTATTTTATTTTGTAATTTGTGTTATGACAGTGAAATGCTCTTTGGGTACCTTTTTTTGGAGAACACAAGACATCTTTGATTACAATACAGATGAAAAATCACATTTAAAATGTTTCATTTTAAAAATATGAATTTATTTATAAGAAAACATCAGCTATTATCAGTATCCTCTGAAGCCCTAAAAAAACAGTCTAATACATGAAAGTCAACATTTAATATGCTATAGTCTCATGTTTCCTTGCAGTAGCTCCAAGGAAATCAATTTTTCAGCTCGAGGGTGTTTTGATTTGGTGCAGTTCTGTAACATTCGTAAATGTTATCCAGAATGTCTTCAAAAATAACACAATTTAATAATCACAGATGTTCCTACTCTGTCTTCATAGCACTGTTAAAATATCATGACAATGAGATTTATCAGATTTCATGGTACTACAATGTGCACGGAGCTATTTTTGGCAAGGTTTTAATATGACTAAAACTGAATAAACTCAATTGGAAACTTTTAGAGACTTTGCATGAAAGTTTTGTGATATTTTGAAAAGAAATGCTAACCTGTTCACAGCTGAGATAGGATCAAATTACAATCATGTGATAAATGTTGCATTTGTGCTCCAGGATATTGAAATTTTAAAATGTTCTCCAGAATGTGAGTGGGGGATGAAATGCTTTAGACTGTGAAGCATCCAGGGTTGTTTCAAATGGTAGTGACTACAATTGCTCTGCAAAGGCTTCTGCAGTAAATGTGCTACAATAATTTCTCCCCCATGTTTCATCATACCAGACATAGGTACAGCTTAAACTTCAGTCTCCTAAATTAGCAATTTGCCACAACGTGCATCTAAAATCAGTGAGTAGATGGAGGTGTTATTGAGGGCTTCAGATTGCTTCTTTGGATTTGGATGGACCTTTGGAGGCATCTATGTCTCCCCACTGACTGCAAGGATGGGAATGACACTGGCAACAGGCTCAGTTCAGGGGCTAAACACAGCTCTGATGGGTCTTTGCCCTACAGTTTAATAGGGAGACATTTCCTTGTCCTTTAGTCTGCTAAAGAAGTGCTGCAGGCAGGCGAAGGCTGATAATCTGTCCCCAAAAGTCCTAACAATCAATAAATAAGAGGGAGCTTTGTTTTAAAGTATGAATCAAAAGCTGTATGAGAAAGAATATATGTTATGTTTTCAGCTTTGCTTTGTGGGATAGTGAAGTCAATGATGGTCACGGATTCCGGGACATCAAGATTCTCCCTTAAGTGCCTGGAGGCAGAAGGTCCCTTGAAGATAAAAATAGAAAAGTAATGACTGACAGTAAAAAACAATCCCAGAACAGAGGCATTTACCATAAGACACTCTAGTTCATTGTCTACAGGTCCATGCTTTAACTACATATTGAATAAGCAAGGTCAGTCTACATTGTCTGCATCCTCCATTTGTTCTTGTTACAGAATTAGATCCCTCTAACCTTCTTTCTACTTAAATTAAAGCCTTTTACTTTTTTTTTTCTTTTCTTTTCTTATTCTGTAATGTTTAAGGAGCAACTGTTCTGTGCTTTTAGAAATTACAGTTAGAAAACTGGAACCCAGATGATAAAAGGAAAAAGCCATGCATAATAGAGCATTAATTGCCATTAAAACAGTGCATCCATAAGCCTTTAGAACAAATCTCTCGGAAAACATTTCAGTGAATTTAGTGTGATACTTTAATTGGCTGTAAACACGGCATTACTAAGAGAGTGAAATAATGTGAGGTAACTTGTACACGATTTTTTTGTTAACTTGCCCTTTTTATTCAGCATTTTGAAAATGTTAGTAATGGTGTAAAATTATTGTTGTTCCAAAGATCACAGGTTTTAACCAGCCTATTGCATATCTTGCCTTTGACAAGTAACTGAACATTTTCCATGCTGTGTATTTGCCATATACTTATAGCTCAATTACTTGCAGAGAATTCTGATTTTTGAGTAGCATGAGAAAACAAAACATATTGTACAACTATGACTTTTTTCACTCATGGATTATATAAAAGCTATGAATATACAAAAATAGTTTTAAGTGTTGTTTGACTCACTCAGCCTAAACAGCAGTTCAGAGAGAGCTCATGAATTTCTGGGTCCAGATGCACAATTCCAGCTATGTTTGAACTGTAAAGGGGACTGGGACATAGACAGAGGCCATTGTCCCTGGACCACACCATGGTTTTCCTTCAACAGGGACTGCAGACAGACCATCAAGCAGTCATGGTTCTCTTCAGTAAGTCTATTTGTCTGTGCTATTGGGATGCTGGGATGGGGAATAAATAGAAATCACCTGACTTGCAGTATATAGTCACAAATAACCTATCATTTGTAAAGGAAAGTGTGGGACACTTCCCCCTAAAGTAATTTTCAAAGCAGTACCAACAATATTTTTCACAATATTTTAAAATGTAAACTCATTTTCTGTGTCTCCCGGTTGCACCTTTGTCTTACCCTCAAATATTGTGGGGTTGTTTGGGATTTTTTTCACAATGGTAAAACATGGAATTTACAGACTTTCTATCAAACCCACTGACTGCTCTGCCCGACTAACCTGATCCAAAGGCCTCTCTCTGGAGAACATTTTCAAAAGTCTTAAATTGCCAAACACTTTTTTTCTTTGTACTCCTTCTGCCTGTGAAATTTAGTAAACTTACCATTTGGACACAGGTTCTGGTAAATAACAATTTCACCTTTGAAATTATATCACCTGCCCGAAGCATAACTAAAGATGAAATGCTTTGGGCGCTTTTGTTTCTTTGAAGCTGCAATTTTGATCTTCTTCTAGAAGAAGCAGATTAGTGTCCTGTGTACCCCTGTGTATATCTCAGTGTCTCTCAAACACCTATAGCACAATTCCTAATTTAGGGACCCTTTTCTGAGCATTTAGACTGAAACTGAGCCTTTGTGGTTGTTAATACCTAAGTAACAATTGCTCTTGTGCTGTGTGTGCAGCTCGGTTACTTCCTGGCATTTCTGTGATGAAGCCTTGGAGAAAGATGCTTCAGTCTGAAGAGACTGTCCCAACAGCCATTTACCAGAGTGAGAGGACTCAATATTATGTCAGATGTGCAATTAGTATAGACTGTTTCTTGTTTTTCTTTGAGAGATCCTGCAAGCTGGTGAAACCATTGATGTAGGAAGGTAAGAAGATTGCACAGTATTTGAAAAGAGGTCTTATGGTGAGGCTGATCTGATTCCCACCTGGCAGTAACTATCACACACCAGGTAAGTGCTATTTTTCCTGCACAGTGAGGCTTCAGTGGCACGTGAATGACTGAGTCCATGTTCTTACACTGGCCTTATGCACTGGATCAAAATTTTTCCCCAGCACACAAAAAAGGCTGATTAGATATCACATTTTGTTAATGCAGGATATTTTGTTAAAGACAGGAAAGGAAACTTGTCTCTCTGTAGGAGCTGGCGATCAGGAGACATGACTTATTGTCAGCCATTAAAGGAAATTTTCCCTCAGTACAGCTGCTAGAGGATTTTCTACAGAGGTAAATGCAATCAGCACTGCTAACGTAACCACCACTGAGAGACCTAAGCTGCCTCTGCTTGTAAGGTTGAACGCAAAGAATGCCGAATAAATGGAAAAACCTTGCTCAGAAGTGTCAGGCAAGTGGTTATAAAATATCAAAATCCACAGCTCGGGTTCTAGTCTTTTGTTTGCACTGGAGAAACACTCGGCAGACAAGTGTGGTCCCCACAAGTCACACACAAGTGCCTGGTCCTTGAGGACAGCGGGGAAAAGGATTGCTGCTGCACTCTGTGTACGGAAGTCATTTAGATCTTCTATAGAAATGGTATTTGACCTTCTAAATGCAGAAAAAAAATCTATGTCTAGGGCGCAGAATTCACATTAAATCCTAACACAAACTGCCTGACAGAGTTCAAGAAGTGTTTGGACTTTACTTTCAGGTACATGGTGTGGCTCTTGGGAATGGTCCTGTGCAGGGATCCTTGTGGGTCCCCTCCAGCTCAGCTTATTCTGTGATTCTGTGAAGTTCTGTGATGATCAGCACCCATGACATTGGTCATTGCACTGCTCTGCCATGCCTTTTAATCAACCTAATTGTACACAAACTGCAGACCTCACTGCACACACTGCATCTCACTAACACAGTGAAACAAAGCAGCTGTTATAAGCAGTGCAACAGTTTGCAGAAAGGAAATTAAAATAAGAAAACAAGATGCTAATTATCAGTATTACAATTTTATCTTGAGAAAGAGGCTCTTTATTCTCCAGATAGATGTCAGGGGTTTAATCACCAAACACATGAATATATTTTTTTAATCATTAAAAAAAAAGCCCCAATGAAAATGAATTTTTTTCTTTTTTATGCTGGAGTATCAGTTAAGTATTTTCAAAGTGAAATGTCTCACTATCACACAACATTTTCTTAAACTTATAGTGTCTTGTTAACTGTGGCCACTCCGTGTATGTTGTTTTATAACTTCTGGCTGTCAGTTATCCACATTGTGACTGCTCAGCCCTCCCATCCTGCTCACACCAGCCTGATAAAATACCAGTAATTTGCTTTCCCCTTGCTCTTTCAGTGATACTCTTTTTCTCTGGCTGTGCTAATTCCTTCCTGATTCTCACTGCCTGCAGTGTGATGGCTTCACAGTGCTGGTGTGTTTTAGGAGAGGAATGTTGCAACCTGTGAGCTCTATCAGTGTTCAGCCATAAACACTCCGAATGTCTCTTCTGTTGAGAGACTTCACTGATTTTCTTAAGCTTAGAGACAGAGACAGAGTAGCACTGGTGTTACAGAGAATACTAATAAACTGACAAAAGGAAGTTTGCTTCATCTAGTTCCCATTTTATTTGTAGATATTGGCAGTTCTTGTATATGACATCAGCACTTTCTTTATGTAAATTCAATGGCTGAGACTTGTAAGTGAGCACAGAAAAATGATCAATCTAGTGTTGATAGCATCACCTTTTTGGAGAGGATCCAGAGTGACAACTATCATTCTATAGAACATTATATTAAAAAATGGTGGACCACTCTTATTCACAAATGCTAGCATGGCCTCACTATCTGTACAAGAAAAGAGCAGCAATTTTCATTTTGCTTATCTCTACTTTAAATACAACATATTGCATGGGACCCATTATTTCCAGTCATTCTCAAGTTATTTTCCAGTCTTCTCTGTTTCTAATTCTACACCAGACATCCACTTGAACGATATAAGCCATCTGTAGTTTATAAAACACCTTTAAGCTATTGTTTTAAAGTTTTATACCTTTTAATGTTTTCCTATTTATTTCCTGCTGATATCAACACATATGCTGCCAAAAGCAATCTTTAGTGGATACTAACATATTCATATTGAACACTTGATCCAGAAATTTTGCAGATAATAGGCAGAGGGAACATCTGTGAGAAGCAGATAATTTTTAATATTTATGGATAGCTCATTTCCATGTTGTAATCCTTAAGATGAGAACGGGTTTGTAAGGCTCTGTGCAATGCAAGTCATTTTTCTATATTCCCATCATGGTTAGGTAATGAAGGGAGCAGTGGTTCTGAAGAGGGAGCACCAACAAGTTTATTAATTAATGCTGGAGAAAAGATCTCTACCATTACTTGAATGAAATACAGAATAATTGTGCAAAGAGAAAGATATTGAACGCTTTAATAGGATATTTTTTCAAACTGGACAGCGTAATCTGGAAGCATGTTCAACAAATTAAGTACATGGTGAGAATAATTAACTCTTTTCTGAACTTCTAAATAGACACAGCTTTTATTATATAAATTCCAGGCACCAGAAATATGCTTGAAGCATTACCTCAGCATTATTAATGATTTACAAATTTTGCTTCTTCATTGAGAATTGTCAGTAGGTTAAACCCTTTCCTTGTCAATGGCTTGAAATTCCATACTATTATTTCACTTGGTATAGAAAACTCACCCACTTGAGACAAAAACACTTCCCTACCAAATTTTTCTGCTACAGCTATAAATGTGAAACTGGAGATTCAGAAACGTGGCTTATGAAGATAGTGAAGATGTGTAAAAGTGGAATTTGATTTCTAGTTGTTATTTATTGTCACATTGAGTTTGCACGGGTTTGCAAACACTGTAAATCATAAATGCCTCTCCTACTATTTTTTCATTCCTGCTTTCAACCAAAAGTACACCTGATGTAAACCTCTTCCTTTTCACTTATAGGCTTAAAAATTGTTTTACCTTTGATACCTAAGTAATGTTTCACTAACAGGAGTAACACCTTGTCTAGCACATTATCTCTTAACAATAGTGAAGAATGAAAGAAAAACCAAGATGAAAATCCTATTTTGGGACAACTCCCTGTAGGTCCCTATGTTAGTCATACATATTTAATTTAAAATTTAATTTAATTTGATTTAAACTTGATAAAATTTATGGTTTTCTCATGAAAGGAAGCAAAATCAGACTGTCTTGTTTGTTTGTTTACCTTGGCAATTCAGGATGGATTTTTGCCCTCAGGGCATGTCTGTGATATTTGTAAGGGACCTTGACAGAACCGGCCTAGTACCCAAAGATCAAATGGGTCAGTTTTAGCATGGATGAAAAAATTCACACTTGGAGCTGGAGTTTAGATTACTTTTCACCCTTGTCTACCAACTGGAACAATTGGTCAATTGTTTTTCTAAACAATTTTCTAACAGATTTTTCAGTACAATCAACACATCCATGTTTGAAATTGCATATGGGTGAAATTACTGTAGATGAAAGTGAAACCATGTGTCTTGTACTCCAGTGCATCCTCTATTTAACAACAAAGAAAATGACTTCACAATCTCAGGGCTTCTCATTTCCCTTTACTATGCCCAAGTCTTATATCTTCTTTGAAACAGTGTTTTTTCTAATAGTTCTTAGCCTAAAAGATTTAATAAAACATGTAGATATTAAAAAAGCATAAAAAGCAAAAAACCAGAATCAGTAAGTCATTCACTGAAACAACCAGCTATGTGGTATACATTTTACACACCTGCATGAAAGCTTTTGTGAAGGCTGTGAAAGCTGATCCTCACTGAACCATCCAATAACCAAATATATGTATTGCTTTACAGAGAGATACAAAATCAAATTGAATGAAAATCAAATGAATGGAGTTGAATATTTTTTATTTTAAGGAGTATTTTATTGCTTGTGGAAATGAAGAGACTGAAGTACAAAAAGGGAAGAATTCCAGCTTGCACAAACAGGCTCATTGACCAAATATCTCCTTCAAGTGGCATTTGCACAGAGCTGCAACTTAGAAATACCAAGAATGCAATTAGAACGCAGTGGTGAGGATCTAAACTGGAATGAACAAAGGCTGAGATGCAGAAGAAAGTTTCTATCACCATTTTAAGTTTGCTTCTCACACTCTTAACAGCTGCCTTGTCACTCACATGAAGTCTGAGTGGATTAGAAGGATTATCAAAGGCAGTGTGCCTTCTAATTCTGCTTCAAAGCTAATCAAAATTGGGTACACATGCAGTTATCCAATGCCAGCATCAATCAGAGTGTGACTGACACTGACACTCCCTGAACTAGCTCCAGGATGTTGCCCTATTGAGAACAGAACTATGCATCTCAAAATTCCCACTCCCATGAGACTCACCTGGACAAAAAAAAACTCTGGCAATTCAAATTCAGATCAGTTTTTTTTAAAATATACAACCAAAGCCAAGCTCAATTTTCAGCAAGGATGGCACATACTGAAATATGCCACTTTCAACAAACAGCTGAGATTTCCCAGGGACACCATCTTTTTCACAGACCATCCTAACTGGATATTCCTTATCTTAGGGGATCAAATGAGATTCTGCTCCTGGTGTTGTGTCTCTAAGTAAACATGTGGTAAACAAAGGACAAAAACAAAGGCACCAGACCTTAGACTGAGACTGCTGTGGAGTACTTGGAGCCCGGTACATGCATATGAATGTGTTTAGAATGTGTTTCAGCCTTGGCTTCATTTCAGGTTTATTCAGAGTTTCTTCCGAACTTTTAATTCAGTAGCAGTATCAGCAGCTCCTCTCTATTTTTCTCTTTCACAAAGATCTCAAAAGACAGACTGAATCTTTAGAAATATATTCTGACCCCAGCCCTTAAAGGGAAACAGAAAGGAGTGCATCCATTTAAACAGTGACAATAAAACATGCAATTAACATTAAAAGAAAGAGGCAACAAAACAGCTTACATTAAAGGACAAAATCCTTATGACATCTAGAGAAAGCCCACAATAAAAGGAAAAGACCCACACATTCACAAAAATAGCAAAGTCTCTAAAACACTGTTTATAATTGTGAATAATATGAGGAAAATCAAGTAAATAAGAAACATTTTTAACAAATATTGAAGTTAATCAACATGTGGCTGACATCAAAGTTTCAGGCAGCTGGAAAAGCTACCTGAACTAAAAACTGTAATGCAAACTCAAGAAACATTAACAATTACGAGAATATATCAAACAAGAAATTCACTGACAAATGTAGAACTAAAATTTATTAAGTCAAGCAGATTTCTAAAGTGTCTACAAATGTCAGCTGCTTAGTGCTGTTTCATTTGTCACCAGTACAGCTGTCTTGGCAATGGAGATTATGTTTGTTTCCTTCATTATAGAATTTAAAGCTTTTTCTGGAGAAGTTTCCCTAGATAAATGCTTATCCCTGATTGTACCTTTAAGATGTATTTAGGAATCATCCAAGATAATGATCCCATTTGTGCAGTGCTGTCACTTAAACAACTAATGTGGTCCAAAAGTCATATATAGGTAAAAATAGCAAGGCTTTATTTCCTTTGAAGGCAAGGTACTGGAAATGGCGCTTATAATATCTCAACAAAAATCTAGTTCACAAGGCAGGCAGAAATACTAGAAAGAATTTAAAAAGGAGTTACCAAAATGATCCTGGCGCTAGAAAATATATTTTGATATGCAAGACTGGGTTTGATGTATTCAGTTGGTTAAAAAAGAAAAAAAGGCAATGGGACCACTTTTTATATGTAGTTAGAGAAGGAGAAGATTTCCAGTAATTGAGAGCTATCTATCTTTAATGATCAAGATGTAATAAAATCCAAAGATTAGAGGTTGAAGCTGGACCTTTATTTTTTGTTTTGCCTTCCTTTGCCCCATTATTGAGATTATTTTCTAGGCTCATCCAGGCATATTTCATCTAATTAATTTCCTACCATTGCAAGGGCATTAGGGATTAGTTCCAGTCTTTGCCTATAGCACAGTTAAACCTCATGAGGTTTAAAATTCCTTGTTCTAATGAACACCTTCAAGTCTAGAATAAGGCCTTGGTAAAACTTAATGACCTGGTGTAGATGAGCTGAGGATCTCTTCTGGCTTCAAACACCAGGAAACTTTGCAATCATTTCAGAAATCATATTTATTAACCTATGCTGTGCTTGATATATAAGCCACCTAGCACAGGTGATCAAAGAGAGATGTCCCCTTTGAGCCAAGAGGATATTTGAGAGAAGAGAATAAGAAATAAGTGGTAGTTAACTGAAAGCACTCCCTAAATCCCTGTGTCATGAAGCGCTCCATTAAAATGTTACTTTGAATCCCTAACAAGCTTCAATCAAGGCAGACTGTATTCTCAACCCCCAGTCCTGTAAGCACCTAATCCTGCAGGTGTTCCACATGGGTGCTCCTCTGTCTTTGGCCTGGAGTGTGAAAGATCTCATTATTAGGAGAGAAGCCAAGTCTGTTCTCCTGAAACCCAGCACCCCGGGAGCTGAGGGAATGCACTCTTACACACAGGTTCCTCTCCAGCAAGGAAGTGATGAGCTTTTCTTTTAGTATTTGTAAATGAAAACGTAGTGTTCTTAAAAAAGAAAGGGGACTGTGTGTTCCAGCAAATAGGAATGGATACCTGGGCCATAGAGAAGAGATAGCATGAGGAAGAATGGGGTCTCAGGGAATGGACTTGAAAAATTCTGCGGTCAATCTGCTCCATTTACTCTCCACATTTGCAACGAGCATCAGGGTTTTATCCAGTCAATTGCATTCAACATTTATGCTTGACTGAGGTTTATGCAAACTTTAGATTTACAGAACTTTAATTTTCATAGATAACCCATCTAAAATCAGTATTTTCCTGGTGTGAATTTGAGAAGGCACAAGATGAAGATAACTGCTTATTTCCAATACTGGTTTCTCCTCTATATCCTCACAGATGTTTATAAACTTGTAAGAAAGTTGTAGTAATTCTTTTTGATGAATACAGTCTCTCAAAGAATTTAAATTTTCATTGAGACAGCACCCTTATATTGAATGCTTAATGTTCATGATTAGCAATATTTAAATAAATTACTTACCGATGATAAGTGGCTGTTTAACAGACACATATCAATGTGATGGGTTCAAAATCTCATTTAATATATTTTGGGTATTCAGCTGGTTTTTAACCAATACTGTACCATGTGGCTGTTTGAAATACCTGTTCTAAGGTTTTTGAGCTGGTGAAAAGCATAAAAAATGCAACAACTGTGTTTTAAATGCATAACCCCCAAGGTGTTACTGCATGTATTTACTTAATGTTAAAATCTATGTAATAAATTACCTACTTTGACTTTCACAGGTGTTAAATAGATACAATTTTATTATTTGCCATGTAATCAGTAGAGATTAAATATCTTAATAAGACTCAATTAAAATCATCAGATATTTATGATACTCATTGTAAAGGTTCATAAAAAATAACTTGCCACTATTTATAGCTCTCCTCAGATGACAATGTTTCTGAAACAGACTGAACCTTCACTGCCACTAGCAACAATCTAAGAACAGGATAATTTAATTTGCTAGAAAGTAAAGTACAAACGTGAAGCCTAATACATGGTCAATGAATCAATTATTATTTGGGTAATCAAGTGAGCAAATTCTGTGGAAAGCAAAACACTGCTACGTTCTCCCAGCAACAAGAAATCCCCCCCTAATACATACTAACCCATCTTATTATCACTTATCCAAACAAACATGCGTGTGAAATGATGAAAATTATTACAGCACTATACAGGGGCATTTACAGAATAAGATTTTTGTGATCTTTTGTCTTTGTAGTATTGATTAAATGAAGATGATAACCTCTTAGTATGAAGCGTATCTGTGCTTTTCAGTCCTCATTTCAAAGACTTGTATTGTATAAATTATAATTGGGAGGTAACTGAGAACCACGGTTTCTTATTAAACTGTCAGTTCCGAGAGAAATTTGAACTTCAAAAATTCCTTTCTTCTGTGTTTATTGTATATGTGGATCAAAAAAAGAACTGTCTGGGAACAAGCAGTCTTTGAGTAAGTCAGCATGAATTCTCTCTTACACACAAGCCACCCACCCAACATTAGAAACCTATGAAAAGATTAATAGAAGGATACCAGACCTTTATATCCATCAGTTTTTCCATAGAGAATCTTAGTTTTAAAAATAGATATTGAGATACATGCTGAGAACAGGAAAGTAGCACGTGTGAGAAATGTTTGTGCAATCCAGGAAAGTACCTTTCTTTCTGCTTTGTTTGTTTCATAAAGTTATCACTTCATAATAACCACAGCAACAATAACTGATTGAAGAGGATTTACATTATCATGGAACATCCCAAGCTGGAAGGGACCAACAAGAATCATCGAGTCCCACTCCCACTCCTGCACAGGGCATCCCCAAGAGTCACACCGTGCACCAGAAAGCATTGTCCAAATGCTTGCTGAACTCTGGCAGGCGTGGTGCCTAGGTGATACATGCCTGAGCATCTCCAAATCAATAGCATAAACAAAAAACCCTCGCTATCAGGAAAATATTACCACAATTGCACAGGAAACGGATATTACTGGTTGATTATCATCAACACAAAGGCTTTATTTATGTATTTGTTTGCTTATTTATTTATTCCCTTAAGAGTGAAGAGCAGCTGCTCTGAGAGTGATGAGTGCTGGAGTGTAAGCAATGCATGGCTCCCTGCCACTAGCGGGACCTGGTGCTGCTGCTGTGACTTGTTGACACCAAGTGAGAGATAATGTGATTTTGCACTGGCATGAATGGGTGTCTCAGTGCTGGCACTTCAAAACCTTCATTACCAAATTGCTGTTTTCGGGGCTTGGAAAAGGAGAAAGCTCTATTCAGTAAAGGTATGGCATTGTTTTACAGGAATTCATACCAGCACAAGCCTTCCCTTTCAGTGACTATTTCTCAGACCCTTTGTGGATTTGTGCACACACAGTTACTTAAGAAAATGACGGAGACAAGAAATCAAGGTCATTATGAAACATAATGTGGTCAAAAGTGATCTGTAATTCTCTCCTTGTCTGCTCTGCTGCAGAGCGGCAGAGAATAGCTGCAGGCATATTTAGCTAGATTTTGTTTTCACTGAAAGAGGGAGTGGCAGACTGCTGAGATCACAAAAGGGATTCTTTTTTAAACACAGCATCAACTGAATAACTTCTCAGATACAGTCCCCTCACCTTTTCAGTCTGCAAATGCTCTGCTTCTCAGCTCATCTTGGAGGAGCACAAAGAAGAGTGGTGGCCTTTATTTTATGACACATAACCAGTGAATTTGCAGCATTGTTTTCAGAGATGAATTCTTTTTTTACAACTTTCACCTTAGTAGGGAGATTGCAAAGTGATAAAGGGAAGTCTCCATCTAGATATATCTAAACTGAGGTAGAAAATTGAATTCATGCAGAACACAGCACCCTGTTAATTGAAATCAGCAGCTGACTGAATGATCCTGGCTGCCCTGCAAAGCTGTTCTGGACCTGCACGATTTTACAGGGCCTGAACCACCACGAAATTCCTCTTCCTGCACGAAATCCCAATGCAGAAAGAAAACTGCTTGAGTCAATGGGTAACAAAAGATGCTGGTAGCTCATTCTTCTCCCAAATGATGTCCAGAAAGTGGGGCTTTCTTCTATCCAGCATGGATTATAATCAGAGGCAAAATAGACAGAATTTTTAACCTGTGACAATAGAATATAAGGGTTTGTTTTTAGGAATCTCTTTGAAAGGAAAATATCTGTGATTAGCACCCCTGATAAAACATCCCTGCTTGGATACTCTCACATTTATAAGTTATGGTTAGCAAAGGCTTCTGGATTTTCTTGAATGAGAATATAAAAATTCTTAACACATCGTTTTTCATTAAGTTGAGAGAGTGCAAGTAATCCACACGTGGTGGAACTAAACAGTTTTGTTTGGCCTACAAAATTCTAGGATATGGCTATTCTTATTTTGAAATTCTATGAAACAAAATAGCTATTTTAGGTTTTGATGCAGACATTTCTTGAAGATCCTCTCTTCCGGAACTAAAGTAGCATTTTACATGTATGAGAAATACCTACTCAAGTACGTACATCAGACCTAAAGGGTGGTCATATTTCCAATCTTTAATTTTGTTTTGATGCCCTGTTTTCCCTTCTCATTTTTCATTTGCAGTTCATGAGAATTTTCTTTCACTACTGCAGTTTTTTAATGACTTCATGTTCTATTGCTCTTTCCTAGAAAGCCTAAAATGCAAAAGATTTATAGACCAAGATTTTTTTAATTGGTTCTACTATTTTCCTCAAGAAAAGAGGGATGATGTCTGGCATTTTTCATTTGGACACAATGCACTTTTATTGAAAGTTAAAGATAATGGCTTTGGCAGTCCCTTTTTAATCCAATCTACTGCTTCGTGTCCTCGAAAAGAAAATTGGAGAACATGGCCACAGTTGGCATTTTGTGATAGAGTCCATTTTTCTCCTATTGAGGATGCAAACAGTGGCTGACATTTCTCAATTAGGTCCTCTTTTTTCCTATTGATAATGAATTCTTTTATGTGGCTTTCACTTTAAGCTGCTCTGTAACATGGACTGCTCAATGCAGTGAGTCTGACAAGTAACTAAGCTGATAATGTGAGTAGCTGTTTGTTATAATTTCATAGTATTTCCTGTAATTGCAAATGACACCATCCTTTGTTCTAATACACATGGTTGGGAAATTTGGATTTATTTGTGTAACACTCAATAAGATCATTCCTTTACTGTAACACACACAATTATAATAACGGACTCTTTTCCCTACTGTTTAGCAACTCATTTTACAGACAATTAAATTACACTAATGAATAGATTAATCAGCTTTAATGTGAATCAATATACTTGTTTTCACTATATTTTATTTAACAGCAAAATATGTCAACTTCACACGTACATATAGTAAGATATCTACTAGCCATTTATATCAATGCCTATTACTCAATTAACCCACTTTTTATGGATAATCAATCTACATTAATTTGGCTAGGGTGTTCACTAATCAGATTAGGGATGTACACATGCACAAATCAATTGTCTTTTAAAAGGCACACTAGAAGAATCACACAGCACTGGCTATGCTGATTGTGCCTAACTTTTCAGTAGAAATAAGAGAAATAAAAAAGTTACTGCTATGCTGAAATTTGAAAATACTCACAATTTTTTTTATTTCCTGCAGGGTCTGTTGGATATGTTTATTAAACTGTCCTAATATATATGTTACAAATAAACTTAGGAAGTTTGCTCTGAGTTCTGTTTTCATAAAACTTGCAAGCGTGAACTTCCTTTTTGGATTTATTTGGAAGTCTAGAAGTTGCTTTAATGTAACTTCCCTCACCAACGCTACCTTCACCAAAAGACAAGATTGGTTTCAGCTCTTGTGCTGTCCCTGCAATTCATTCACAAGTGAGCTCCTTCCCAATGCCATGCAGCCCAGCAGATCTAAGATGGCATTGAACATTCTTACACAGCTTGGGATCAGACTTAAACATGATATATCCATCTTTGAAAATCTGCTGGGCTTAAGTGGTCAGTTGCCAATATTACCTCATATTTAGGCTATAACTGGAAGTTGTTATTAGGGGTTTAATTGGAACATACCATAATCAAAACAGCCTCAGTGAGTTTTCTGGCCAGTGTGAGATTTGTCTAAGTAAGGACTAATCACATTAAATTAACATCCAGGTTTATGCAAATAATTTTCTAATTAAGAAACAGATTCTCCAGTAGATGACTAGCAAAAAAGAAAAAAAAAGAAGAAAAAAAGAAATTAAGCTCATTACAAAAAAAAAAAAAATCAGTTTTAAGCTGGTTAACTACCAGTACTTGTAAGAAGAATTTTGAAGCTTATGTGTACCCTCTGCAGTGTGAACATATTTTGGAGTAGCATCTTTTTCAGAAGACAAAGTGAAGGATAACCCTCAAGGGCAGAGTTGCAAGCTCTTTTAAGACAAAATAGAAATGCCAATCAAAGTGCAGATGGTTTTTCTCCTGAGAGGTGATTATTTTTTCATAGATCCTTTCCTAGAAGGATGGCTTAAGTACATCAACTAAACTTCATAGCAGCATTGAAATTGTAGAAACCAAAAGGAAATATATCTCAGGCATAACCCTTCTCAAGCACTTTAAAAATACATTTTCTATTCTGAATCAAAAAATAAAAAAACCAACCAACTAAACAAAAAAATTAAACAAAACCAAACACTGCATCTTTCTTCCTTTTCTTTGCACTAGAAAAAATTTCTTTACATACCCCATGAACCTTAACTTATGGTTGTGTCTCCACTCTCACATACATTTTCAGAGGCAAGTCTTTTAAAGCCATATGAAAATGTTTAACTACTTAACATTTAATTACAGAAATGATAGTCTAAAAAAAATAATAGAGGACTTGTACAGAAGTACAAATCTCAGATATATCTATTTCAGTTACAGACTAATGTTATTTAATGAACTGTCAGATAGGGAAGAGGTTTATATGCATCAGTTTATGTTGATATCAAAATTCTCACTTTATCACAGTGTCACTAATTGGGCTTCAATAAATGACTTTGTTTACAATAAAGAAAAGACTAAACCCCACATGCTATGGATTACTTGAGCTAGAGAAATTAAAAAGAGTAGGGTTGATTTTTCTAACTAGAGACAGAATTTTGAATAAAAATAAATATTTCTTTAGTAATCTCTCTTAATTCTTATAGAAAAGGAAAAAACAAATACACCAAGAAAACTCCAAAGACTGTGTTATGTGTTGGACAGGTTTGGCAAGTTTAAGTCCTCCTTAGGTTTGAAAGTTGCTATTAAATTAAGCATGTCCAAAACTGTGTATAGTATTGTTATAGAGTCACTCTGGTGAATAACAATTTTGCTATGGTAGGAATTTTCTATTATTTCTTACTTTGCATGGTCATAAGATTAATTGCAACCCATGTAGATTAATAAAGCCACTGAAGACCATCTCCATAGATCAAACCTATACAAGTCAGAATA
>VZTX01008100.1:1270528-1335467 GCA_013400915.1 Pardalotus punctatus
AAAAAAAAAACCAAAAAAAAAAAAAAAAAAAAAAAAAAAAAAAAAAAAAAAAAAAGTTTAACCTATGTTGAAGAAATATGCCTCAAGAAAAAGTTCTTGACAAAATTCCTCCTAGCAGCTACCTCTCTAAAATAAAACTTCAGCTGCAGCTGCCTCTGTATGTGAGGGAAGCTTTTATAATCACAAGAAGAAAACAAGATAGCCCACAGCTTGTCTAACCTGTTGTATTCGTTCCAAATGATTCCTGCAGACCTTGCAGACACATACTAGGGCCAGGGTTTTACAGATATACAGGTACTCTCTACCCTGAGGAAATTCACATAGGAAGACTTATTCTTTATGTCACCTTCCTGGTAATCAGAACAACAGGAAGGCTCCAAAATTATATGAAGAGAGAAAATATCTCTAAATAGACTTTAGAAACTAAAAAGCCAAACTAATCTCAAACCCTGTAGGACACCTGACTGTGTTCATCCAGAGCTTTTAGCTTTTCTGAAGCTGAACATTCAAATCATTCTCCTCATCTCCAGGGGAAAAGTCCCTCTGATAGTTCAGATCTGGAAAATCTGATTTGAAATGTTGACAGATGCTTTCAGATTCTCAGTCTCCACGATATGGACATATACAAATTCAGGTCTCTCACCTCCTGAGAAATTATTGCAGTAAATGCTGAAATTTTACTGCTAAAACTATTTCCAGTTTTAGTGAAAATTAATAGCAGTTGGAATGGGGTATTCTCATCTCAGGTGGCTGCTTTGTTATGTGACCTTATGGAAGAGATGAGAACTGGCTCTTATTATCTGTCATGTCTGGATCTCATACTAAATATCCATCGAATGGAAGATGAATAAGTAGTCCACTAAATCAGAAATAAAGCTTTTCCAGATGAAAGCTTTATTATTTTTTTCCAGTTAGGTTAGACAATTTGGCTTGCTTGCCTAGGTTGTACAACATTTCATGCCCAGTTATAGAGTTGCTTAGTTTTAAGAAAGGGCCTTGGAGGTATCTCCACTCACAGTTCTTTTAGTCTTGGCTAACAGTTATGTCTTTATCCCAAAGATGAGAGACATATTTGAATTACTGGGGCTTTACAGAATCCAGAATGTAGGTTTAGTAAGACCTGTAACCACCCATAAGAAAGCAGCCCCAAAAGTTGTTATCATTGTGGTGAAAATCAAGAGAAAGTGATTTGGGGAATCACTCCTCCTGTTGGAGTTTTCTGGTTGCTAGCTCTCTGTAAGGTAAGTTTTTATCAAACTCCTTCAAAAATATGGAACTTAGAAGTTCCACCTCTTTTGACATTGTTAACTGATTGTTTTGGGGAAGCATTTCAACTGAAGGCAAGAGGCATGACAAAAACAGCAAAAAAAAAATTGCAATAGTCAGTCTACACCTAGGCTGAATGGTTGTAATATCCACGAATCTCAACCTCACACTGCAAAGGTAAGACCTAGAAATTGAATGGGAAGAACAGTTTAAGAGGATTCTGTGATGTTGAGGGAAGAAGAAATAGCTTAAGATTCTCACAACAGTGTTAGTTTTCACCATGAACTAATCATAAAACCTGAAATGATAAAAACTTTGAAAAAGAGTGCTCTAATGAAGCAGAGCAACAAATGGCTGCTGCAATGAGGATGCAGCTGATTTTACAAGATCAGTGGCAGCTGGAATTGTGCCTTGCCACCCAGCAGGAAAAGTGACAGGACCTCCAGACCTGACAACCGCACGCTGTGAGTAAGATGTTGCTGCAGAAGGGGGAAAAACAACCAGGTGGCCCAGTATCTGCTCAGCTCAATTCACCAAAGCAGACTTTAAAATGCAGAATTCTGCTGTATTTTTAAGTTATTCCTGTTAATCTAGCTTCTTGGTTTGGTTTTTTTTCAAAATTTCATTCAAGTTTTGAGTTGTGGTCTGCTAGGAATCAGAAAGCCTTGGTTTTTGAGGTCAGGGCTTAGAGTGGTGTTTAGGAGAGGTTTCTTTAAATTTGACCCTGCTCCTTTTTCTTGCTAATTACTTGAGTCAGTTAAAAGGTATCAGGAACATTCAGGACTAGACTGAAAACGCTAAATGAATGCAGATAACTAGAAATAAGGAATTCTGAAGTTACCAGAAATAATCTGGGTAACATTTTTGGACCCAAAACATAAATTTAGACAGTTGCAATATTTTCCTTCCTACCCCAAGACAAATTTAAGCCCCACCATATTCATGTTCAGTTTCCTTTACAACTCCTGCCCCCATTCTAATTTATCCTTCTGTTTAAGATGATGACATTCCTATTACTCCTCATGCACTAAAATCACAGAGATATTACAGTAAGTTAACTGAGAGATTTTCAAGGGAAGTAAGGGCAACTGAGTACCCAGTTACTATCCAAATTCCACAGAAGTTGGATCCTTGACCTTTTTTATGTCATTCCATTCCCTCTTCCCATAACTTTAAGCTTCATTTCCTTTGGTCAATTTTTTTTCTTAGTACAGAAATAGAAAAAAGCATTTGAAGCAATGGGAATAAAGAAAAAAAGAGACTTTTTCTAGTTTTCTGAAACCAAAAAAAATAGTCAACATCTGCTGCAGCTTACTTTATATGACCTTTTCACACTGCTTTCACTCATATGAGAGGAAATAGCATAGCAAGTAAATATACTGCTGTTGATCTGGAATACCGGTGATGTCAATGTTTGTGGTTATCAAGAACACAATGAATGCCCTTGACACTTAGGGCTATAAGAAATGAGGTTTTTTGAGTTATTTTAGTTTCTTGCTTCATTCTTTACCAAGGCATTATTAAAACTGAAAGCTTCACAATTTTCTCATTCAAAGACCTTTTCAATAGTTAAGAATACGCTTTCAAGCCATAACTGTATCAGGATGTGTGGTTGTGCCTTTGTCAAGAAAATATATACACATTTTGTTTGTGATGCTGTCTAAAATCTTGACAGCTAAAGAATTCATCTTTGGAAGTGCAGATTCATTTCTGCAGTTAGTTGCAAGTGAGTAAAAGCCTCCCTTTTATAGGTTGGATCCAGTGCCACATTGATTATGCAAATAGCCTTTGTGAATGCCTCAGGCGTACATTGCTGGAATTGGAAGGCAAGTATCTCGGAAGGCAGGCCTGAATTTTGAAACCAATGAATTTTTTCTTATATTCCGGCATTAGTAAATTATAAGCTACTGAGAAATAAGCTGCTGACAAAGGTCTCTGAGGAGACCTTGTAACAGCGTTCCTGTGCCTAAAAGGGGCTACAAGAAAACTGAAGAGGGACTTTTTACAAGGTCATGTAGTGATAGAATAAGGAGTAATGGCTTTAGACTGAAAGGGGTTAGGTTTATATTTGATACCAGGAAGGAATTCACTACTGTGAGGGTGGTGAGAAAATGGATCAGATTGCCCAGAGCTGTCACTGCCCCATCCCTGAGAGTTCAAGGCCAGGTTGGTGGGGCTTTGAGCACCCTGGTTTGGTGGAAGGTGTCCCTGCCCATGGCAGGGGACTTGGAACTGGATGATATTTAGGGTCCCTTCCAAACAAAACTTTCTACAAGGTGCAACTGGCTCAAGATGTTTTAAATACAGATTTTCTTTACAGGAGAGGCGTGTTAGTGGTGCTAATACTGGGACATGGCATTTTTTTAATTTAAAAACTGCATTTCCCTATGGGAAAAATACTAATTTTAATTAAAAGCAAGCAACAAACAAAAAACATAACAAAACTGACTTTGTTGAAAAAGATCAGATTAAAAATAAGATAGTTGTCCTGAATACCTCTCTTCCTGCTCCTCACTACCCCAATACTACCTCAGTTTTCTATATTCTATTTTGATAAAGGAAGAAAGGTCAGAGAATTTGGAGATTAATATGGGAAAATAAATAAATAAAAAAACAAATCAAAAAGAGCTCCTTCTGGTCAGCTCTCATGATGACGATACTATCCAAGCTCTTGCTTCTGCTGTGGAATTTCTCTTGCTTTATTACTGGATTTCGAGAAATGTCAGGCTCTAAAGATGATTTCTTTGGGAGGTCAAATGAAGACTTAGCCAACAAAACTGAGATACACCTTAGGGAAAAAAGATTAATGAACTATAAATTTCCCTGTAAGAAAAGCAAGTTGTGTCTTCACAAATGTGGAGGCAGGGAGCTACTGAGTGGAACTTAGAAACTATTCTGTGGGAGACTGAAATGTTACAGGTTCGTGACTCCAACAACAATCCAGGTTTGCATCTCAAAGCCAAAGAAGAGGAGCACAAGCTGGAATGGGATTGGGGTGACAATAGTTTTTCTCAGCTACCACACCTTAAAACAGAGACACTGCCTGGTCTTGCACGGAAATAAAGCAGCAGGTACCATTGTCCTCAGTGCAGGGTGTTCTACTCATGGTCACAGTAAAAAGTACTGGAATGACCTAAAAGGTCTGTATGAATGAATATAATGTCTGTAAGCATCCAACAAAATGGAAATTTATGATTTTGGTGAAGTTCTAGTGATAATAAAAAATTATTTTAGGGCTGGAAAGAGAATGTTTTAATAATAAAATGTGCTTAAAAGGAGAGTGCTATATTTTCTTGTATTACTTTCAAAAGCATTTAATAACTTTTTCACTTTTATATTATAATCATGCTGTTACATTAATGTCCAGAAGTATTTAGCAACTTCTGCAACTATTTTGTAGTGTATGTGACTGTAATCCAAATAAGTTTTGGAATCATTCTTTGAATAAGGATTTTTTAATGTGTTGGGCAAGATATTGTCATTCATAGTGGAACAGTGTAAGAAATAAATACTATCTGTGACATAAAGCACTTCCTTTTATTAAAGATCCATAAAGATCCTTGGAATATAAGGATCTAATTTAAGAGAGTATCAAACTAGTCAACTGCTCATTGAGAAATTAGTTTTTTACAAGCCACATAACAAACTGTAAGCCAGCTAGGTCATGAAGAGACCAGAATCTATAATAAAGCCAACTGGAGTGAGTATGAAATATTCAACAAAAATTTGGATATTTTCACACCTCACTATGTACTGGTATTAAATCAGGACTTTTAAAAATGCTTTGCAAAATAAATGACAATAATAAAGCCCAATTCAGAATAATGAAGTTGTTGATCGCTTTGGGTGTGGAGACTCCAGGTGAATTTCCAGCTGCACTTCATAAGGCAGCAAGTTACAAGGTATTCTGAGGTGAATATTTCTCAGCATTTCCCTCTGGAACTGTTCCACTTCACATCAATAATTAAATGTTTATTGGAGCAAAGACATGAACTACTGACTTCCTCTTTCCAAGTGAGTGCCTTGAATATTGTCTGTTGAATATTGCTGCCGTCTTTGGCCAAGTGAGCAAGTTACTAAAGATGGAATAGCACCAGAAAGAGTTGTAAATAAAGTCTTACTCTCACTGTCTCCCTCCAATGCTCTGGTAAGGTGATGAGTGAACATTTAACCCTGCCTGAATGTTCTTCTGGTAAGTATTAGTGAAAGCTCAGAATTATTTCAAATCTCAGAAATAAAACATCAGTCGTGACTTGAAATTCTGAAAGCTCATGGTCCTTATCTTGAAAACTCATATCTTTCTGAGAAATTTTAGAAAGAGTAAGCATGCTACTTCATTAAGGAGGAAAAGCCTATCAATGGAAAATTATTTTCTAAACTCAACCTTGAAACCAAATAAAGGCTACTTGCCATTGCAGGGAACTAACTTGAAGTTATTTGTATTTTATTTACAAACATACTTGCTAGAAAACATATAAGGACTGAACACTATCTCTCTATTCTTCATGCTCAGATCCACCTGGCTATATGGAATTCTTCTGAATTCACCCTGGAATCTGGTGTGGAAATAAAATGTACTGAATGTTTGGGAGAAGAGAATGCTCTACAGAAGCAACACTTAGATGACAAATAGCAGGTAGCTTTTAAAACATATTTGAGAAGTAGAAAAACAAACCCATAAAAAAACTGCTTGAAAAAGTTAACCAGTGGGAGACTTTTAAGAAAATTCACAAATAGCAGTAAGACAAGAACAAGCTGGAAAAGCAACTGCTAGAAAAGCTAAGCAGCAGGAAACATAGCAACAAAACAGTAGTAAAACAAGAATAAGACAGGGAAACAGGAACTGAGGGAAGTTAACCAGTAAAAGATTTCAGACAATGAAAAATAACATTTATACTAAAGTAAGCCAGAAAAAACAACAGCTAGGAGAAGATAAGGAAGATCATGGCGAAATCAAAGAAGGATTCCTTTTCCATGAGGAAAAAAACTTCAGTTCCTTTGGCATGGACCAAAGGTACATATTCTGTCAGCCTCAGATAGTGACAGAGAAGAAACTACTGTATAGAACTGCTTGCATAGAAATGTCGCTTTCAAAAGATAATGCTGTATAACAGTTTCCAAGGTTACAAATAGAAAAAAGAAGACATACACATAATGTTTGTTTTACGTCTTCAGAAGACTCTCACTCTACATGTGGCTGGACTTTCAAGTAAAATCAGCTTCCTCATACTCTGCAAAGATTTCACAGAAGACCAGCGTGTACTGGGAGAGCTCATTAACTTCCAGTGTACACATCAAAAGAGCATTGCCATGAGAAAAACCAGCATGGCTCCAAACAAGGAGATAGCAAGCTGGAAGAACAAGCAGTGAAAATCAAGACAAAGCACCAAAACCAGGGAAACAAAGGAACTGGAAGAGTAGATTAGGAGTAAAATGTGGTTTCCTTACTTATTAAAAAAAAAAACAAACCCCAAAAAAACACTGTACCAAACCTTCAATTCAGGAAGGCAGACCTGAAGTGTAGCAAGATAATCAAAACAGATTTACATGAAGATGCTTTTTGTCGTGATTCATCCAAGTCTTGATCAAGTTGCTTAAAATGTTTTTGCACACTGGAGAAAAGTGCAGAAACGTACTCAAGCTTCCCTTCCTAGAAACGAGGGTGTGTTCACACATATCTAACCAGGTATGGAGTCTGCCATGCAGCCAGCTGTCAGCAGGGCGGCAAACTGCAAGGATTTGCGTGGGAAGTGTCTTGTACAGCTCAGCTGCCTTGCTGTGCAGACAGTGCTTCCAGCTCTGATTCAAGCCACTGGAAAGATGCTCCCTTGCACAGATGCAAACTTCCATGGATAATTTTGTGGGGTATGTCTCACCGCTGTATTGAACATGGTTCTTCCTTGCCACCAGATTAATATTTTTAATATTATCTTAATGACAGACATGTGGAGAAGTCTGGAAAAATGAAAGGATATAAAACAAGAGAAGTCAGGAATACTTTTAATAATAATTTTGCTTCAGAAAAGTGCCAGACAGACTCCTCATAAGTGAGTGAATTCCTTGTTTAGAGACATCATTTAAACAGGATAAGTTCTGTGAAACATTAGATGAGAAGTAAAAATTAAAATTTATGAAGGCAACCCACCCCAGCTTCCACAAAGAAGAATGGAATGGAGTTTCAGGGCTGCATTCTAAAACCCTCCCAAAAAAAAAAATTAAAAAAAGAAAATCTGTCTAACATTGTATACATAAATATATAGCATAAAACATTGTTGAACTCCAAATGATATTTCTTATCCGACACAGAGTTGTACTCAGCAGAAACACAATAACAAGCTGGCATATTTAGAATTCATTCTGATTGAATGCAGACAGAATTCAGCAAAAGTACTCCAGGCCAAAGTGATCCACAGCCACTCAGAGTCTTGTTTTCATTCCTGCCTGTGCAACATGCATAAATTGCACAAAGTCTCCCTTGGGAGAGGAGACATGAGAAAGTGAGAAGGGTGTCCTGCAAACCCCTGTTTCTGTACTCCTTCGCAGATGGACAGAGACTAAGCCTTAGATTTTATTTTTTTTTTGTTTCTTTCTTTTCGAGCTGTAGAAAATACTAAGCCTCTGTCTTTAACTTCTCAAAGATGCCTGTTTTCCAACTTTTCATTAATGGGTGAGAATATGGAGATCAGTATAGGAAACCTATTCAAAGTGAAAGAGTGCAAACATTCGAGAAAAGGTATAGTAACAGAGAATATGGGAATATTATTTGTGGAAGGGATGGCAGAATAGAGCAGGGCAAAGTTTTCAACACACTGCTTAAGACTAGGCAGCACTGAAATGATTCCCATGTGTGTTGTGTTCCTGTATTAGGAATTTTTGGTTGAAATAGTAATTCTAACATTTTTAAAATTATGACTTTAGGTGTTATAATTACTATTTTTTATTTGAAATATTTGAATTTTTTTTTTTTTTTTTACATTTTTTTTGAATTTAAAGAGCTTAAAAAGAACTCCTGATCAAAGCACTTTGTCACCTTCTGCAGGTTTGAAATTCTAGGGTTTTTTTAGCTTAATTTTTAGCTAACAATAATATTTCTTCATTTCTCACTATTAAGCAGAGTGATGTCATCTGGTCTGAAGGGCTCAGGGAAGCAGAGTAGGTGCTTGTGCTCAGATATTTGGACACTGAAGCACACAGGATAGAGAGAAGAGATTTGATGCCATGTAATTTTTCTATGGTTTGCTAACAGATAGAAGAAAGTTTACTCTCCATCTGATCTATTATCTGGGTGGGTGCAAGTATGTTTTTGGCTGGTCAGCTGGATAAACATGGATCTACTTCTGCATTAATTAAACTGAGTACAATCTTATTGCTAATTCAGTGAGAACAACAGCATCTCTCCTTGTCTGAAACCGTTTATTTTCTTTAGCTGTTTCTTTAGCTAAATTACTTTTTTAGAGGTTGAAGATACAAATTTAACTGATAAGTAAAAAGCATATGTATTTGGCAATCCACTATTTTTCTTCACATGTCTTAGGACTTTTGGTCATAGAAAAACAAGAAACTATACACATATACACACCACCACCCCAAAGCCTCACCACAACCACAAATAAACAACAAAAAACAAACAACCTCTCATTTACAGCCGTAGTTTCTAAAGCCTAGAGAAAAAACAGGCAAATACACGGGTGGACAGACTTCACTGATGAGTTCCAAAGCCTAAGGCAAAATAGACACCCTAGGAATTGAAGAAATTGAACTATTTACTTTTTTCTTTATGAAGAATAATCGCTAAGTATTTATTAATTTTATTAAAGAGTTTTAAAATGTGTGGTTCTTTCTAGAGAAAAATGTTGATATCCTTGCAGAAAAGCATCTTTTGTGCATTCTGGAGGAAATCTCTACTAACTGATTTCTTTGGTCTGATCATTGGGGTGATAATCATAAAACGCTTTTGAGAGCAAGAGATATTTCTCTGGTACCTCTGTTACCAAACAGGCCATGCCTCTGGCTGCTCCTAATTCTGACTCTCAGTAATAAAAGAGGACTTGAGATCATATCATTCCTAGCAGTCAGGATAGAAATGATTTGGCAGAACTGATGGAATGAATTTGCGTCACATTATCATTTTATCCTTAAGTTACTAATTGGTCCGTGCTGCGCTCATTTCAGTTACTGTTTTTTGTGTCTGTCTTATTAATACGTACTGACAGAAGAGAAGAGTGACTTCCCCAAAGGGTGGAAAGGCCAACTTGGAGTCCGGAGCGTGACTGCTGGGTGACATTCACAAGATCTCTCCGCAGAAACACTGAAAGACACTGAACACCAGGCTCTGCATGCCTGGTCCCTTTCCCAAGGACGCAGAATTGAGGAACAAATGTTCATCTTGGTGTTGGCTCCCTAAAGTCCTCCATTCTTTTTGGCTGCAATTTACACAAGACAAAATTGTCACAGAGATTCCTTTAGATTAGTTTTGGGAATGCTAAAGAGCATTCAAAGCAGTGCAACAATAGTGAGTAAACGGCAATAAGTGAAATTGCCACCATATCTGGCATTATTAAATTATATGAAAGTGAAACTCCATGGCAAAATTAATGCAGTTTCTTCGATATTTTCCTTTAAAATAGGACTCTGCATAATGATATTGACACATTGATTGCAGACAGACACTTACTAAATATAAGATTTAATTTTTAAATTTTAAATTTAATATTACCTTTAAATTTGATTTTAAAAAATCTTCATATCTTTATATATGATAATTTAAACCCTGAAATGTACAGACCTAAAATATTCATCTATATTTTGAAGAAAACTTTTCTTTCAATTTGGATACAGATGCATTTTAAAATTATTTGCAAACAGAATTTTCATTTTAAGCATAGGTATGTTACTATACACAGTTTCCTTTGCATTTTATTGTGTTATTTTAAAAATATGTTTAAAAATCACCTTAACTAAGAAATATTAGCCACCTAAACAGAATTTTAGTTCAACAGGCTTTTCTTTTCTACTATTCACTTAAAAATATTCATGGAAAATGGGCCTTAATATTCCTCAGACTGGACATCGTCCTTTAGCCTCTATTTTCAATGAGTCTTTTCCGATTCCCCTCAGCTTTGTAAGTTGAGATTTTGTATTAAAATATAACTTTTTCTTCATGTGTTCTTGGGACATGGGAAGTGTTTTTCTTTCTTTTAGTATACACTCTGCAAAAATGCATATATCAAAGTCTTTCAAACAATACAGAAAATGCAGGAATAATAAAAACCACTTGGGTAAAAATCATAAATTCAAACAATATAATCAATAACAGACAATATTTAATTACATTAAAATGTAAAGGAAATAATCTGTCTCTTGAAATCCATCAATTTTTTTGACCCTCCTTTTTCAGCACACCCAGAGATGGCTTCTCCCTTCTGACTCTTTTCTGTCTTTTTCTCCTCCCTATCTTTCAAGCCCAAACCAGAAATCAGCTCTTTCTATATGCCTGCCGTATCATACTTCCCCACCAAGGTGTCTTTCCAGTTGTTCTGGCTTCTAATACCAAACAATCCCTTCAATCCATGGCTCTTGGTCAGGAGATCCATAACTAGTTTCAGTGACACTTTTTTTCTTCTCAGTCTCAAGACAGCTGTGTAATGTGAAGAAAAATTTGTTTGTAACTCTTACTAACCATTCAATATTTCAATCGAGGAAATAGCTCCAGTTCAACAGATTTAGGAAAGTAACTTATAGTCTTTCATAAAATATTTTAAAAGTGTAATTATTAGACATTCTGTATCACTAGTGACCTGTATTGGCTGTCATATTCAAAATATTTGCTTATGTTTTTCCTCTTTCCAAAAATTATTATTTCAAGAGCAGACTCAAGGGTAAAGATGATACTCATTTGAAGACAAAGTGTGGTGATGCTTTGATGATGCCAGTGGGTCCCTTCCAGCTCACGATTTTCCTTGATTCTGTGACACTTAATGCAGCAGGCCAACAAGAGCAGCTGTGCAAATGTGAGCAAATCCCTTCCTGGGCTCACAGCTCACCTGCTGTGGGTTGGACATCAATTTCCTTCAGTTCCAACACGAGGAGCAATCCTTCTGTTTGCAATAGGAGCAGGTTCTCCAGTAAACTGCGGCTGTCCAACCCGAGAACTTCTTTTAACAGATTTTTGAGGAGACTGCTAGCTTTGGGCAGCTCACCTTGTTTTGCTGCCCTTGTATCCTGAGTTTAGCATGTACACACCTTAGAAAATTGGGGATGATCACAGCTTTAGATATCTTAAAAGCTACGGCTTATTTTACTGTCTTGGAGCAAATCAAATACATTTGGCCCAAGAAGGCGCAGCCCCAAGTTCCTCCTCGCAGATGTTCGTTGTTCATCGTGATGGACGGATGCAGTTTGAAGGTGGATATCAAGAGCAGTGACACCTTAAACCCTGGTGCTCCCATTCAGACAGGCTACCAGCTGATTCACAATAAAATTGAATTTCTGCACTTCAGGATATAGATAAGTTGAACATGGACAGATTAAATATTTGTCTCAATAATCAAAAGGAAAAATTACAAATTAAGCTTCGAGACATTGCTATTATTTAAGAGTATTTAAAAAAATTTTGATATTTGATATTTAGCTTTTCTCTATGGTAGGAGACATCTCTTAACATTTCCAAATTAAAAAGTGAGTATGTTACATAAAGTGAGTAGTAACACACATCTCCAAAGTAGTATTTTTGTCTTTTGCTATATTTCTCCTAATGTTCAGCTTATAACCTGCTAAGGGCTCCAAATTCATACTTTTTGCACTTATAAGACAGGAACATCCATAACACTGGGACCTGAAATCTCAATGCTGTGCTTCACCAGCTTGTTAATGTGTAATCCTTGCACCCCAAAAGACAGATTGTTCAGTAAAATACATAACTGTATGTGGGATGGAAAAATCAAGTAAGGGGTGTTTCAAATCCCCAAATGTTTTGCTAGTGAAGGATAATTTATGTAGTCAGTTAATTATCTAAGAGAATCTGATGAAATATTACTTCATTTCAACTCGCTCTTTAAAAATCCAGATCCTAAATATAGTTCTCTCCTGATTTTTAGGTTTTATTCTAAGGCTGCAAAAAAACCTAAAAAGCCCAAACCAAAACAAACCAAACCAAAACAACCAAACAAACAAAAAAAAACCCAACCCACCACTAAAAAAAACCAACCAAACAAAAAAGACCAATCAAAAAAAGCCTCCAAAACCCAAAAAATAGTCAAACCATAAAAAAAAGCAAAAAAAAAAAAAAAAAGCAAAAAAAGCGCAGCAGTTAATAAAATATTCTGCACAAATTATGTGAATTTTTCATTAATTTACTCTGAATGAAGGATGGAGGGCACTGGTTTTGAATAAAACATATGATCTGGTGATTAATCAAATCCCTTTTCTGATGGAAGCAATAATCTGTCTGGAACCTGAAGGGTATACAAGGACAAAAATGAATGCAGTAAAGAAAGTAGTATTCCCAGTCTGAAAGCATCTAACACTGACTTATTCAGGGAGAAAAAAGAGAATATATTTTTGTCTTTGAAAAAGGATTCCCAGATTAAGGTTATCTTTGGAGTAGATAACAGTAGATATATGTGACCACTGTAGCAATTTAGAGAATTTAATTCTCTATCATTCAATTGATCATTTGAGTAAAACTCTTTATACTAAACACAATACACCTTTCTTAATTTTACTTTTTTTTTTTTTTTGTGCATCACTGTTAGGACCATACTTGAATCAATTATTCCCTGTAATTCCCTGTATTTTGTAGTATATACTATTTGTTTGTCTACTAAAACTTCTATGTATCATATGTTAAACCTTTATGGACTATAAACAAATGAAATCTTTTGTATTGTATAATAAGCCACTGAACACCTTCATTTTAGCATCAATCTGATTGAGAGTTGTTTTCCACTAATCTCAGAAAATTAACAGTTTGAAAATTAACACCAACGGGAAACCAGATTTTGCAATAGCCAAAACCAGAATTACAATATTAAATCCATAATTTATAGAAAATAGGAAATAAATCACAATGAATTAGATCCACTGGTGCCACATTATTAATAAATCAATATGAACTTCCATAAGTACGAGAGCAGGTTGTATATTTCCAGGACATTTCAACTTCCTTTTAAATTTTTATTCCATAAGAGGTGTTCAACTACATAAACCAGTAGAAGGAAGCACATTAATTTGTTAAATCCATGTGACTGTAGCTGAAATTATTCATGTGCTTAAGTAACTTGCTGGATTCAAAATATTGAGCCATGTGCATTTCATATAGATCTTGTACAAAATGAAATTCCTTATTCTATCCCTCCATTATCCAGATCAGTCCTCTCAAATGATTTTAGAAATGTTCTGAGGATGTATTATATTTCTGGCCCAACAGATTTTGATTTGTACTTCTGGAGTCCTTACAGCAAGCTGGCGTGGAGCAATTCAATTGCTGTTTGCTTAATGCCTTTTGAAGCTGCAGTGAAAATACTGATTTCTGGTTAACACTTGCCAGTGAAAATTAAAGCAGTGATGAAATAATTCCTTTGTCTAAGCAGCCTTGAGATGCCCTTTTTCTCTTTTTTTAGCACGGGGTAAATGAAAATCTTTGTAATAATTATATGTTTTAATTGTATTTTAATTATATATGTCATTCTGTAAGAAGAAGGAAGTTTAGTACTGGAAATTTTGTGATTAATAATTATCTTTTAGCTGATCTGCAGATCATTAGTAATTCTTAAGTTTTTGCTATTGGAGCAATGACTGACAGATCTTCAGCATATTTGCAATGCCAATGCAGTGAGTAATGGCCATAAAGACAAATAAAAACATCAGTTCAGCATGAACTTTAAAATAGAATTGCCTCAGAAAGGGCAACGGAGTTTCCATTCTAGTACACCATAATGTTTTCAGTTAATTACCTTCAGTACCTTTAAATCTTTAGCAGAAAGACATCTCTCCACCCTTTTGCAGTGAACTCTTCATATAGCATTAGTGATATAATGGCACTGCATCAAAACCCAAATAAACAATTCAAAACAGATTTATTAAAACTGTTGTTAACATTTCAAATATTCGAAAGAAAATTGTTCAATGAAAAAATGCATAGCAACATAACACACAGGAAAGTATTTAAAACTAGAGTATGCCAGTTTAGGCTGAATAAGAGTTATTTTTATGATCCATCATATTTCTCATTTAAAAAAAAAAGAAAATAAGAAAAACAAACAATCAAAAAACCCCCACCAAACAATAACAAAACAAACAGACAAAAAAACCCTGAAAATTTTGAGTCTTCTAAAATGAAAAACAGGTATTAACACCCAGAATAGCATTTTGTCCAATTTCTTCCTTTCATACTTATGTTCATTGCAGATACGTCTGACATTGCATGTCTCTTCCACAAGGCCATATGCACTCAGCAACTTGAGTACACAGTATGTACAGCACCTTTTGAATTTTAGACAAAGATTCAAGATGTCTGATAGCACTGAAACAGATGGATTTTAAATATCAGTCCAGTGGATTTAGTGGTCATTTGGTCAACTGTTAATTAACTGCAGACAACTAAAAAACATTAAGTAAAGGTTAATCAAAATTTAAGGTGAAAGATGTTTCCAACAATTGCTACTTCTAGAAGATCAAATAATGAAGTGTATAAATACAAATTTAAGCCCATTATGTTGCCTTTGAAGAGAATTTTTGTTCAGCTGTGGCAACTCATTAATATGACATATCCAGTGATAAGAAAATTGTTCTATAGTGAGGAAACAGTCAACCACTCTCAACAGCATTCATCATAAATATGTCTTCATCAATTAATGTTTACAGAATAAGTAAAGATGAAAGCCACTTTTAAAAATACTATTGGTTGTAAATATTAATCTAACAATTGTTTTGGGAGTTTACTGTGAAGATTACCCTTCTAAACAGCTTATTAAATCTCCACTACGATGTTTTCCAGCCAAAGTCACCTGATACAGGACATTGGTGTAAATGTCAGTGTGTAACAATATAATCAGTACAATTAATATCAAATATTAGATTTTTAGAAGGAAAAATAGAACCAAAATGCTGTAGTAGTTTTCAATACTCTAATGATTAATAGGTTATTCCAAGTTATTTTAAGCTAAAGGACAATAGTATGTTATATATAATTCATATACACTAAAGAATATTATAAGAGCTCTTATTTTTCCTTAGGGTTTTTATCAACTAACCTTCTCAAGTTTACTTTTACAATTATGACATTACAGAAGCCCTGGGAAAAAAATAAATAGCAGTTTTACAGCATCCCCTGACATTTACTTTTATTCTTTGTTATTCAGTTGCATTAGCTTGTTTAGCCACTGTGACATTTAATACAAGAAATATATCTTATACATCTAGTTAGAAAGGTCTACCACATACTTAAGGGGATGATGACTAGGTTCTACTAATCTATATTTCAGAAGCTTTTTATTCACTCTTCCAAAAAGCTATCTCATGGTTCAGATTATGAAAGCATTTGCTTTAAATCCAGGCTTGATCAAAAGTACCTTGCCTAGCTGATGCTATAATGGCTTTGGTATATTACCATGTTTTCTCCTTCCCTACTTTTCATTCATTTTCCAAACACTTACATAATGTTTTTCAGTTTTCTAATAGCACTGAGATTTCCTGATGTGGCATAAAAGGAAGGAAATGGCTAAAATGTCACTATCCCTACAACACAAAAAGAAAATACTTTCAGATTATAAAGCCTGTCATTTCATCATTTCAAGTCAGAATTCTTATGACCAAACTTCTCAAGATGGGTCCTATCACATATGACTTTACACATGCATTGAAAGGAATTGCAGTTCAATAATACCCATTGAGATTTGCTATTGTTCTTTCTGTTATTTGTGTTTATATCTAAAATACTCTTCTATGACTGGCTCTTGACGGAAGAGAAGATTGAGTGGCTGCCTCTTGAGTGCTTACAGGCATTTCAAGGAAAACTGCATGTTCACCAAAATGCCTTTACTTAAAAAGGTAACCAAGCATTCACAAACTCTGCAATGCTAGGACTTACCTTACAAGTGAGTGCTGCCCCAGGAAATCACATCGTTTTCTTAGAACAAATTCAAAGTGCTTTCTTACAGAAAAATTAAATTTGAGTGTTTTTTGATTATTCTTGCCATTTCTAGCAGGAGCCAATCTGGTTGCTTTTGCAAACATATTTTGACATTTCTAAAACATCTTATTTACAGGCCCTGTGAATAAGCTGCCTTGTTAAACACAGAAGAGATCAGTGCCAAAATTACAAATTTTTTAAAAACAAATAATGAAAGCTGTTTCATATGAGTCCAGCATTTTCTAAAGGTTCCACACTAAAAAAAAATCAAACCAAAAAAACAAACACCCAACCAAACCAACAAAACTATTTTTGGATTCTCTATACATTGTGGAAATCTTATTAATTAGCTATGAATTTGTGTAACTAATAATCAGAGATAGAAAGCTCACACTGATTGAAATATATTGGGAAAATTATGCTGGGCTCACAGTTATCTGAACTCATCCATTTGTGCAAAGATCAGCACTATGATGCTACCAAACTCTGCATATAGTAAAATTAGTAGGAATGCCATTAAAAAGCCTATAAAAAAGTCTTCAAATAAAAATGAGACACGCTGTTTCTCTCAGATTTCAGGCACTGAGTCCCTAACCTTTGTTTCTCTGTGTTACATCTCTCATGTGTTGTATTTTTTGTAAGACAGTGACACAATTCACTTGTAACCAGATAATGTTCTTTCAATTTTTAAAATTCTTTTGAGTAATTTAATTCAAGAGTCACTTTCAGCAAGTTATATTTGATGGTGAGTGTTGGGGACAGTGTGACTTTAATGGCTTAATTTGTGAACCACAATATTTCTAAACATCCTTCTCATAAATTCTGTTTTTTATTTCTTCAGAATGATATTAACAGAAGCAGAAAGTATTTCACCAGTGTTTCACCGTTTGGGCTCCAAATGCATTAAAATAATGTGACATTTACAGAAAAAGAAAGGAGGGGAAAATCTTCTCCAATTTAGTAAATTTTTGTTCTTTGGCAAGCATGACCTTAAATTAGTATTGCATGATTATTACCTGAAATCTCAGAAAGAATGAAGCAGCTTTTTTACTCCAGGGAACATATTCAACCTGCGGGTGACAGAGGACATGTACCCCTCTCTCTCTTACATAGATACATTCATAATTATCTGTTATCTTTTTCATGTAATATTTTCAGTTGGTCTACAAACCTGCCCACATAATTTGTTTATATAATGCTAAAAAGCACATTTTAATGCACTTGTTGTTCTCACATATACATTTAATCAAGGAGAGGTAGCCTGGAAATGAAGAGCCACCTTCAAGCATCATGCTTTCCCCTGTTATGTGGCTCTGTTACAATTACACACAATTTTCCCCATCTTCACTGGGCTGTATTTTTGTGCATAAACCAAAACTTTAAATCCCTTTGTATTTCTCTCTGCCAGTCAAGCGCCCTTCCCTTTCCCACTCCCTCCCTTTTCAATTATAACAGCACAATATTGTCTGTCACTGGAATATCCAGGCTATGTTTTCTGCATAAAGTTTTTAAGGTATGGCCTTTCAGTTTAAATAGGCAATATTTCCACTCAGATGTTCAACACTTTTCATCTCAATTACAGCATTATCCTTTTCCCTGGACACTTGAAAAATACAATCTTGTCCCATTCATATAGAATGAAGATCATTTTAACGTTTCGCCACTCTGACCGTGTCATCTCTCTTTCCGTACTTCCCCTGCTTCCCGTTCCTCGTTTAACTTCTTGCCCTCATTACAACATATACTTGCCTCCATCACTAGTTTGCTTTGTTTTTTTTTTAAATTTCACTTTCACACTTTCTACCTCACTACCTTTCAACTTTGCTGTCCCTCACTTTCTGTCAAACCCCAAAAAGCTACCAAACCAAATCACCTCAACCTCAGATTCTGAGACATCAAACACTGTCAGTAGCTTTTTGAACACCTCCTATCCTGAAGAGCCATAGCCCTGTTTCACTGAGCATATCTTCCTGTCAGTATCCAAAGAGATAATAATTTCTATTTAGATTGCTATCCTTTGCTGATGTTCACAGCTTCTTCCACACCACCTTCTCCATGGCTGTGGCTGGTAGGTGTTGCAATGACTGGAGGAAAGGTCTCTGAGGGCAAAGCACTTAGAGCTCGTGGCTGCCTCAGCAGCTGTTGATTACTGTCATGTCTAGTTCCAGTGAAGGGTGAACTGTATGCATTATTCCATTTAAATATTCCTTTCAACTGTGTCTGTTAATGTAACAGTTGATATCAAGGCTAAAGCTGAGTGAGACACTTTATCGTGACTCATCAGGGGATGCAGGGAGAGTACTGCTGCCCTTTGAGGAAAATTATAAATGGTCAGGTTCATGACATGACAACTTGTCTAGCAAAATGTGGTTTGCAGCACCCAAGCAGTGAAAAGAATGCTTATTTAAGTTTCCAGGCTACTACCTGAATAATAAAGAAATAAATAGCTTTAGAGGGAAGAAATCCAGACTTCCTGGAGGAGTCCCAGAAGATCATTAGTTATAAAAGTCAAAGTGTTTCTCCAGAAGATACCCTTCCCTAAAGAATGCAATATAGGCAGGAAAAAATACAGAATATGGGATCATGTGTCTGGATTCTGCACAAAAGTCAGCTGACAAAAGGAGTAAAGAGTGATAAAGATGAATACTTAAATGGTAACAGCATGGCTTGTTTTGTGTGTTTGGGATTTTTTTAATTTCTTCAATTGTTTTTCATAATTTTTTCTCAGCATATGGTATATTCTTCATAATATCAATAAATCAATTATTTCTATGTATTGATTTAACTAGAGGTAGGGTTCAATACAACCAGATAAGCCCCTGGCATTACTAATGTTCTGGCCCCTGAGATTCTCAGTTCATTCAGCAGATATAATGGGTGGGAAAAGGTTCCCAGACAAATTTCATTGCTTGTTTAGCATCTAATATCGTAAGGACTAGTGGCAAACAGCACCGTAACAAACAAAATACAAATGGCATGTTAGGAAAGAATATTCAAAAGCTTTTTTTACTGTGTCGTCATGCAAATGATGATGAAAGAAGAGACTTTCGTGCCCAAATGGGTACTAGAGTAACAGTCACATACTGAGAGAATTATTGCATGAGATGCATTTATCACATAAAAACCATTTTTCCACTGAAATTCTACTAAAAGATGATTTTCTGCTAGGACTACTCTGCTAAGCCTGTTGCAGTCTTGTCACCTAAGTAGAAGATAATAAGATTCAATCAAAAAAAAGGTGGGTTTTCCCCCCCTCACTGTTGCCAGGATGTATAAAAGAAAACTTGGTTAAGATTTGATTGTATTTGGCAAATGTCACTTATTTCCTATGCACCGGTTCAGAAATCTGGGCAGGAATACAAAATACTTGGAAAAGAATATTCCCAAGGAGGTGCTATATTGTATCACCTCCTGCAGTTACAGAGATGGCTCTGATTTTAGCCAATGCTGCTGTGATGTCACCAATTGTCTCAAAGATATTTATTTAGAGAAAGGATATCTCAGCACCAGCCACATACAGTGCTAGTCTGTAATAATGGAATCCCTGGTTTGGAAGTCTCTTCTAGCTGAAGACAGAACAGAAGGAAAGAAGGTGCTAACAGAAATTTATTAAATATAATTTAATTTATTTTTTTCTAAACTAGCCAAATATTTGTTATAGGCAGCAAGTCACAGACTAATCAGCCACTTTCATTCATTTCTTACATTTTAAGTAGTCTCCATTTATTGGTTTACAATTTAATTGGAAATTGCAAATACATATTATTTTTGGTTTGTGGGCAACTCCTCTTTATATCTAATTGAATATATAGGAAATAATACAATCTTTCTGTATTGTTGTTGTTGCTGTTCATAAACCAACAAGCTTTTGTGGTTTATATCATCAGCAGAAAACCAAAGCTGAATTACAGCCTTGCATTCAATCTTTGTGCTGTGTACATAAATTGCCAGTTTTTCAGTAAGTGTAATTTAGAGACCTGGGATCTAGACACCTATAAAGTGTATTTCTTCAAGTCAGTGCCAACAATCAAAGTCTTGATTATTCAAACTAAAACAAGATATAAAAAACATTTCAAAGTATATCTAGAGTTCTGCAGATTGCAGAATGCTTTCATTAATTTTCTAGGAACTTTACAAAAGCTACATTCTACATGATCCCTCCAGAGACAATCTCAAAATTTAATCATCAAAGAAGGGAAGTTGGAATAGAGGAAAGAAAAACAAAGATGAGGAAAGGAGGATTTCTTTCAATTCACATCTTAATGATCTGTGGAAAGATGAGCAGCAAACACCTGACATATAAACTGTGTGTTTTTAAAGATGGTGAAACAATTTACTTTATGAACTTATACAAGAAAATATCCTGCCAGCAAGGTTTCATTTTCAAGAATGCATTTCAGAAATTGCAGTAGGGAGTTAGAATCACAGATTCCTTCATTTTATTTCTGTCTCTGCTACTGATTACTTGACAAATTAAAAGTTATTTGATCACAATCAAGTACCTGAAGTACCTTCAGCCTGGGAATACACTTATTTTTATATATTATCAACTGCTGCAACAGCTGGCACTTTTCCAAAACCAAGCATCCTAGAACAATTACAGGAAACAGATGGATAACATATTCTGAATTAATGCTATATATAAACTACTATTGCACAGCACACATTTGAACTGAAAAAACCTTTTATTCTTTTAGCATGCATTTCGACAAACCATTTTGTGAGAAACTTTTTTTTTTCATGTTTCATGGTAGGTATTTCTTGCATGTGTCCAAACTAAGGTTGGCAGCAACAGTAAAAATTGGTGTTCTGGTGCCTGTAAATTGAAGCCTTCAATGGGTGTCAGTTGCTGGACAATGGAAATGCAGTACCTGTTTAAAATAAAGAATGCCATGCAACGATATGAAATTGTTCATATTGTTCTTAAGAACAATAGTTTGCAACAACAGCAGAACAGTGAGGTGTAGAGCAGGCTATGTACTCTTCTGGGTACCATATCTTATTATGTATAAAACAGAGAGCACAATTGCTTACAATTTAATTTTCATGAGAAAAAATGTTTTATTATGTGTCAAAGCGGGTGCATAATGGTGCAGAGAACCACAAGTGGCAAGTGGCACTTAATTTTCTTTAAACACAGTCCTTGCAAGGATTGTTAGGGCTTGCAAAGTACAAATCCATGTATAAAAAGTTCATCAGCTTGTGTGGCTTTGAGTTGGTTTAGGATTTTTAAGAGATTGTTAAAAATGCAGTTGCATTTAAAAGGCAACTGCAGTTCAATTGCAGCTGCAGTTCAATTAGGTTGTAGTTTAAGAATGGCACATAAAATATTTCTGTGTCTCAGTTAGGATTTACACATATATATATTTATTTTAAAAAAAAAATCTTTCCATACTGTTCAGTGTTAAGAATTTGAATTTCCCTGACTGTGTACTCCTCTTGTATGGCTGTGTTTAATCAGAAATAGCAGATAAAAAGCTGTGTTTTACTTGCTTCTTATCCCAGGGACAGAAAAATTTCAAGCGTGGGATTACTCTGTGAATGTATCCATTGGTACCACAACTGTGATTGTGCTGAGATGCTACACAGGATCCCCAAATGACTATTTAGTCAACAGGCACCTAAACTTTTGTGCACAAACCATTTACAGAGATACTTGAAGGAAGACATATGAGTTCTGTGAAAGGTATGAAGGGCAGAAGAATACTCCAGTTTTGCTTTGATTGTGTTTTGCTCAGGACAAGAATATCTTTGTCCTTAATTATTCATGTGCAGGTGAAGATCTTCCTCAAATCACAGGCTTTTTCAAATTCTGTTGACTGTTGTAGTTGTATATCTGCCTTGCTTTATTTTGCACATTTTGGTACTTTTCTCTTTGTAAAGTCTAAACTTCAACGAAACTGGGCAATTTCAGCAGTCTGGTGACTCCTGGAAACAAAGAAAAAGGAGACAAAAAATACAGTTAGGGCTGGGATGAAAGATGGGATCTGCTAATTTTTAAATCTATGTGAAAACTCCAGATGTTTCCAATCAAACATTGGAACATTCATATTTTGAAAAGCCTTTTAAGAGAGGAATAGAAATGGCTTGATGGTGTTTTAAAAGTCAGAGAGATTAATTATCCTAGATTTCAAATATATCAGAAATGACAATGTTAAGAGGATACATTAGCAGCATATCTAAATGCCAACAAACAAGATTTCAAAAGAGAAAAGTAATTATTATTTTTTTATCAATATAGAACATTTCAGGATTTTAACTCACATAACTTTCTGAAGTATAAAACGGAATTTTCCTTCCAGTGGACAGTTTTAAATAGAAGCTATATTTTAAAAGTACTCAAAAATGTGCAACTGCATGCAAAATAAATGGTAATATTTACATTAAAGGAATTTAAGTGCTTATTGAGAGCAGGAATTAGGAATATTTATGCATGCAAATAAATGCTTATTGAAGAATACAACTGCACATTCTTACAAGCAAACAATAGCTTTTAAAAAGGTAAAGAATACCAAGAACCTTTAATGGTGGAATAATCTGGAGACAAAAATGTTAATTTGCATGTAATTGGCATTGATATCCACTCATCTTTCCTCCAAAAATGTTTTTTTAAATAAAACTATGAAAAATATTTATCTCAATATGAAACACATATCATTAGAGTATAGGGCCAAATATGACCAGTATTTCAAATAAAAGAGAATTAAGCATTTAGTGAGCATACATTTTTTTCTCTCTTTTCACACCAGTATATACAATATGCTGATTCTCCTGCTTTTTATGTTCAAAATGCCTCTATTAAATGTCTCTATTGTGAAGATTAAATCCAATGACTTGCATATCCCACTTTTAGTTTTCTCAAACAAGTAGACTACACAAATAATTGCACCCTGAGCTTTGCAGAATTTAATTTTATGAATTTTGTTAATTTAAAATAGAAGTTTTCAAGCTCCAACATTTAAATAACACATAAAAATTCCACTGATGGTCACTGCAAAGATGGAGCTAGAAGAGTTCAAATTAAAATAGGTTCTCTTAAATATTTAAGGTATACCAGCAAACCTGAGCTCTTCAAGAAACTTGAAATCCAAGTTTAAATCTCAAAGGGTAGATTTTAATTTATTATTATTATTTTAAGTTAGACTGAAGTACCATTATGAGAAACATTCTTACAATTTTCAGGAACAACTGCTGTCAGTTTTCTGAGGCTTAACTTTTTACTGGAAATTTTAGTAATGAAACAGCTCCTTATTCTTCAAAACCTGACCTTAGAGGAAGTTTACTGTGGAGAGAGTTTAATAGTGGAAAGTTTAACAAGGTTTTCAGAGAAAGCTGCTGTCTGTTCAGACTGGTCCTTTCCTTCATAACTGTTCTTAAGTAGCTTGCTAAATCTGGTATCCATACAGCACCAAGTCAGCCATATATTGGTATTACTATTTACAGGCTGATGAGATGCTAGGTAGGCACCAGGGCAAGAATAAGAATTGTTCTCTATGTCAGTAAGATTTCAAAAGATTAAATAATATTACGTAGTAAGAACCCAAGAAGACATTCTCCAGCTCTGTATGCTCTACTAACTTAAAAAGCCCTTGAGAACAAGAATTTACAGACATGGATGATCATAAAAACATTGCACTGATGAAGAACTAGCTTACAGATACCCTGGTCAAGGTTTTATGCCAGATGATGATTACCTGGGACATTTTTTAGATATATTATCTTTGCCAAGATTTGAACTATGAAATTACAATTTCAGTTCCAGTTCACTCAGTTTAGGGCTGACTCAGGCTATATATTACTGTGCAATCTTTCCTTCCACTCCAGTTTTATACCTGGCTCCAAACCATTCAGTTTTCTTCATAGTTTTCTGAGAATGATCCACACTCCTTTTGCATAGCCCGTTACAGGCAGAGGTCATTGTGTTATTTGCATTCACTTATGTATGAAAAAGAAGTGTGTAAAATGTCTGGGAAATCAGAAATAGGGAACGGTGGGATTTCTGCTACCTGATGTATCTTGTCCAGACTTGAATGTCCAGGTAAGGTCCAAATGCATGGTATCCTTAAAATAGAGGTTGGTGAAACAGAATTTACAACATTCTTGGTTGTAAATTGTGGCAGGGACAACTTCATATGCAGACATTCAGCAAAGCTCCACAGTCAGGATGCATGGCTTTTAGAAATTAAACGGAAGGGTTTATAGGGTGTATAATCAGCGTATGTTTTGAGAGTAACTTTATGGCTCACCCTCTTAGCTTAAACACCAAGGATTTCAAATGTATGACTTTGGGTAAGCCAGAGCAAAGTCAGGACAATGAAGATTTCAATATTGCCTCACCTTTCCCTAAAACAGACTCTACAAAATACACTACCACAAGGGAGCACTGATTCGTCATCTCAAGTTTTCTGAGACACACTGATAAAGTCTCTGTACTATTTTAGCTGTACCCTCCAACTACTGCAACGTTTTGAAAACTGACAGAATTCTCTGGCTTAAACCAGTTTACCAGCTGGCCTATTAAATGTAAAATCTCAGCAGTTCATGGAGGGCAAAAAAATGAATGCTTCTCAGGATGAGCTGAAGATTCTTATATTCAATAAAAGATTCTAAATTTCTTTAGCATAAAATTGCATAGCCTCAGTGCTATGCATGCTTTGCACCTTAAGAATTTCATTACAAACACATTTTTTGGAATCCTGGTTGGCTTACCATATTAGGGTATAAGCAGTCCCTATCCTCTTTCTGCAATATTATCTTTATTTCATAAGCCTACAGGACATGGTTTCCCCTTTAATGTCACCTTCTTTCTGCTTCATTATTTTTAGACATCATTTATGTAACACGGTGGCACAGAAAAGAAGTTTCACTGTGGTGCCATGTAAATGCCAGCTGTGTTTCATCCCCCCATGTGCCTCTTGAGACTGCCTCAATTTGCAAAGAACTGGTTCCCCTTGACTCAGTAATATGAAAGAAGAGGAAGAAGGTTTGAAATAACATCAGCAATCTGACAGTTTTAGATTTGCATTCTGAGAATTTGCATATATCCTATTAAATCTTATTTGACACAGGTTTAGAATGTATACATTGACAGTTAATTTACGAAGTTAACACTAAATGCAAGCTTTCTTATAATTAATCGTCACAAACTGACATCTGATATTCTTGATAGACAAAGACAAGCGGTTGCTTCAAGAAAACTTCAACAGATAGCGTTTTGTAGGCAAATATACTCCAGAAGGGACTGGTCTATTTTTGGACCATTAACAGCCAGACCAGGCTTCAAATGCTAAAAATCATTAGAGAAGAGTTTCCTAAGTGTTCTAAACGAGATGTCTTGCACATGCAGTGAGCTCATAAAATGGCAAACTTTTCTCGGTTCTTTTTACAGGAGGCAAAATTGATTGCTTTATGATTTAGGAGACACAGAGGTCAAGACTTAATTAAATCATAGTCATACTGATAAAATGAAGAGAAACTTGAATTTTACAGATTTTTAGCATTAGAATAAATGGTAAACATCAAGACTATTTGGTGAATAAGAGCCCAATGTATTTTATTATGGGGGGCTACATTCCAGGGAAAGATTTCAATTTTAACCTTCAACTGTTCTTTTTCAGAAAACTTTTTCTCTGTTAAAAGGCTGAAAGACATTTTGGTAACGTTGAAAAGCTACAAAAGCTACAAATTATTAAAGATACCTGGTGCATTGGCAAATTTTTATTCTGTTTCATTTCTATAGAATCTGTAAAATTTATATTATAGAATTCCAAGTGACAGGTGCTATGGAAGTAGACATACTATTTCTTCTAAAATTCCACTGCAGCATATTAATAGTGAACATATACCAGAAATGAAAAGCAAAACACTTTGACAAACCAGATTGTTGTAATAAATTAACCAGAAGTAAAAATCATTGAACAGTCTTTCCTCTTTTAAAAGGATTGAAGAGAAAGAAAACAGCACCAAGTTACCACAGATTCTATCTGCAATAATTTTAATTAGATTAAATATGCTTAAAGTGAATGGTTTGCCTAATTTATTTGTATTTAACATCAGTGTTTTTCCTGCTAAAATTACAGTTTATTATGTATTTCATACTTGCAACAGGATTTTCACTTCTAAGGACTTACTGATAAGAGGGGAAGTAAAAAAAGCGAAGTGTTGAACAAATAGAAACCCCTTTGATGATGTTTGCAGAAACACAATTATTTTTGACCACTCAGATAATAGGGCCATATCAGTATGTACCTCTTTCTAGATCTGTTGGTGAGGTATTTGAATCCTATCAGAAAAATAAAATCCTTTCTATTGGGAATGACAGAGCTCACCTATAGCTCTTAGCAACAGTTAAGGTAAAGCTCTGGAAGCTTGGTCCTACAAAAACCTCTCAGCATCACTCTTAAAATATAAGATTTTCCTTGGACTTTCCAAAAAGTAACTTTCAGCAGTGATTTAACATCTCCTAGGTTTCTGATTCAACTATTGAAATTCAATTCAACTATTAAAATCAAAATGTGTTCTTCTCTTTACACCATAATTTTGAAAAAAGCAAACTACAAATATATTTATTGTGTTCTATATATTTTACCAAAAGCCTTTCAGAAGAGGACAGTCCTGGTCTGGATGTTTGTTTTTTTTCCCCCTGTGTTCACTATTCTCCTAGTCTGGGACTCATTCATCAGATGTGAAATCTTTCTAAGCATCCCTTGCCTGGCCACTTCCTGAAGGAGTCACAAGCCAGGGCTACATTTACCTGGTGGAGTGGATTTTGGCATTCCTAGCAGTAATTACCAACCCAAGCAGTTTTGGTCGCTATCTCATGAGATACAACCTTGGCTCAAGGTTCTTCTTCACACCAGGATTTTTAATTTCATTTTAATTTCATGACAATCAAGTAGATATGGCACAAGACCTTGCTGGAGAATTCCATTGCCCATTCAGTTTTCAGTCAGGAACTCATGTCTTGCTATTGCAACAGCCTTCTGTGTTACTAGGGCAAATATCATTGAAACAGGGAAAGATCCTTTTGCTGCGGTTTTCATCTCTCCAAGTTCAGGTGATGCATGCAATAATGACGTCTATAATGTTTCTCATAGAGCTGAGGGCGACAGTGGATCTTGAGAGGGTTATTTAATATACAGAGAGAAATAATTTCTCAAATAATCAAATTCTTGACAGAATTTAGGTGATCAGAAGATCTATAGGTTTCAGAATTTTTAATTTAGGAAAGAAATGCAGCCTATCAGCAAAAAATACTTCTAGGAATATATCCAACCCACTTTCATTTTGATGGACAACACACCTATCGTACTTTTATGATTATAAATCTTTCTATGGTCCTCAAGTATCTCATGTGCATATCCTTCTGCATGGATATTTTTATTTTAATAACTGAGCATGGCATACATAAATAGCAATAGTTGTTGCCAGTAACTCACAATGAAGCAGATACCTCAGGAACCGTTAAGCATTTGCTGAAAAAACACTGATGACAGCAGTGGGTTCAGCCCTAAATATATTATCAGCTTTTCCCTGACAATGGATGCTAAACCCAGCACAAACATTGTGGAATCTGATGATTTTAAAACTGACTACTGAGGGGAATAAAGAAACTGCTAGGAGACTGTAATGAGAAAAGCAAGCTTAAAAAAATTGAAAACTCAAATATAAGCATTCGTCTGCATCCTGGCTTTGCCTCAGGGGACTGAGCCCTGTCTTTTCTAGGTATACAGGCAAAGAAAGTGTCAGTTTTATCCCCATGCAAGCCTAGAAGAATTAAAAAGTACTGTTTGAGATCTGATATAGACCAAAGGATAACCCGATGTAGATATTTTTATTAAAATTTTACCTGTTTGCGTCTTCACATTCTTTTAATACAACAGCAGATGTATAAAGTGTAATCCTTATACCAGATGAAAGAAATAAAAAGGAGGAAATAAAAAAGTAAATTTTGTCATTATTTAAAGTTCAAAGTAGATCCAGGCATTCTGAAAGTGTACAGAATATCTAAAGTATTTATAATCTCATTAAAAATCCTTTCATATCTCTGTAAATGGCCCATGGAAAAACAACTCAGAATGAAATGTGTTTTATAGAAAACATTTTGATGTACCCTTTTAATAACTCAACAAGTATCCAAAGGGGAGACAAAAGATGGAATAATTAAAATTCAAGAAGTTTCAGCTGTAAAATGCCAGAATGGAATACAAGTTGAAAAATCAGGAAAGATTACAAAAAATTCTTGGTTCCAAGTAATCTTGTTTGCAATCAAAACACCAAATAAAGCAGGTTATCAAATTTCAGGCAAAAAAATTATCCAGAGAGCTGAGTGGGCTCGTCACAACTGTGTTAGGAGACACCAGTTTTAAGAAACTGGTTTGATGCTATTGCAATGTGATTTCAAATGTCACCTAATGAACATGCAAATCATTCTTTACTTATGTAAGCCTCCACTGAATTTAAACCAGCACTGGATGGCTGGTAGAAGTCTAACAGAATATAACAGGATTTAAAACACAAGAAAGAAAAAGATCTTACTGTTAGTATATCTAGGGAAGAAGGAAGAAAAAGAAAAAACATAGAGCAATAATTTCTAGGGAAGCATAAATGAAACAGGTCACCTTGGCCTAATCTGCTATCTGGGCATCCTCAAGAAACCAAAGATCTAACAAGATTCCTGTTAAGCTTGTTTTGAACCGAGAAACAGAAATATTCCTGCAAAGTGACTGTTAAGAAAAGATACTGCCAGGGGGTGCCATAACCAGAAAGGTGAATGTGTTACCTAATTTTGAGTGCAAGATAATTTCAGACCTGCCTCTCTGATCCTTCTCTCTTTTCCCCCACTTTCTCCTTTCTAAATGAAACAGGTTATAAAACAACCAGAGTGCTGGGCAGCATATTAAACCAATTAACAGATTAAAATCAAGGAAAAGAAAGAGTAGCACTTTGGTGTGTCTATCTGAAACATGTCTTCTTTTAATCATTCTGTCATTGAAATTTTATACTGCAGAAGCACAATACAGGTACCAATGTGAAAAATTATTTTATTTTTGTAATTTAGAATGCAGCCTTTGAAACTATAAAGAATTTTTCTCTTTCTTCTATCTGCTTTCTAGGGGTTTTTTTCCTATCCAGTGCCTGCTACAGAATTCTGACTTTCTCTCTGGTAGCTACTATTATGAGCAGCAGCATTTGGGCCTGCCAGTCTTCAAAATCTGTAAGTGGGCTATTGCCTGGAGTTACATTAACTACAAATTTTCTGAACTTCACATTACTGCTGGCCTGCACTGGGTATTTAGTTGATTTCTTTCTGTGCATCTTTGATCAAAAATGGATTTCCATCTCAATGTTGTTGTCATTAAGCTGTTACCTTTTTCCCCTTTTATAGTATAAATCTTCTTTGTATGTGTCATTTTAAACTAATGGAATACAACATTGTGACAATAGACTGCATTGGAAATAATCCCTCAGAGAAGAAAGCACACCCTGCACGGCCTTCACAGTCCTCTCACTGCAGATATAATGAATCTGTAACAGCATCTGCTTCTTCACACCCCAGCCCAGCCAGGTAAATGCAACTTACAATCAGTGGGTCGATTTTAGCAAGAAAGTCTCAACTGACACCAGAAATAGTCACTGCTGTGTCTGCAAAGTCACTGAAGATTCAGTGTATAAACTGGAGAAGACCTCATGTGAATATCCAGCCGGGAATTTAGCAGATGGTCTCTGGACACACTGTGGTTCCATAATGTTGCATTCACCACATACTAAGCAAAATAAAATATTTACTCATTTGCTTGAGAGTTTCCACCCAAAGTAATTAGATGCTCCTGGAATTAAATAGCTGTTTTCAAGTTTGTGCCATGTTTAGTCATGAATTGTGCTGTTGGTACATGTACTTAAAACAACTTTATAGCACCAGCGACCTTTGTTGCAAACTCTGACGGATGTATTGAATATTTTTAGAACATTATCACTTCGGTTAAACTGGACGGCTCTCCTCCTCATGGAATGTCCTGACAGCATACATGCCTGCCATATACTTGAATAATATTTTATTGTGAGATTTTAAAATTACAGTTTACATTGACAGAGGTGTGTTTTCCTATGACAAGGCAAAAGGTGAAGAAAAAAGCGAACATGGGAAAACATCATCCTTCTTTTATCACCTCTGTAACAGCTGGATGCTGTACAGAATAGACATGCATGTGATTTTGACCCAACCAAAAAACCTTCCCTTTGTTCCCTCTGTCAGACTTTTAGAATTCACTGGCAAAACTTATTTATTGCCGGACTCAAATGGTCTCATAGTCTCAAATAATAGTAGTGATGTCTCAGCTCACATTTAATTTTAGACATCTAAAAGTCCAGCAAAGACATAAAAGCAAAATCCCATACGCTGCTATTTAAAGTGGTAACATAAACAACCCTGTCAGCAAAGCAATCTTGTTTGCTAGGAATAAACACCTGGCAAGAAGGACACTTCCCATTGATTCTCCTCTCAACATTGCCCTTTGATTGTTGATTCGTAGCTTCCTTAAGGTACCAGCACAGCTATGGAGTTCTGTGTAGTTAACAAAGCTTTCACTGTTTGGTATCCAGTTCATCCCAGGTGGGCTCAGTGACAGATCTGGAGGCTAGAGATGCAACTTCTGAGCACACCACTCTGTTCTTTTCTAGTTTCAAAGCCCTTTCAGTCTGCATGACTGTTCTGATCATTATGCTATGGGGAGAGAAAACCAGACCAGGGAGAGTCTGACACGATAGAAGAATCTACACCTAGAAAACACTATGATATTACTCTAAACACTTGTTTGCTAATTCCCATCTGTGCTGCTCCTAAAATACATTCAAACTCTGTCTCTTGATGTATTTAGACTGATAAAAATGATACATCACCCTGGCATACATACACTATTCCAGCATCAGCTGCACTGTTTGTGATAAGAACCAAAAAGACTGTGTTTATAATAAAATTCTCCCAACCTGCACTGCTCTAATAATTATGAAAATGGCATGACATTCCTACAAAGTTGCCTTAAAGTCAGATGAAGTAGTCTAAGGTGTGCAAACGTGTGCATGTAACATACACACACACACAAGAGCATCAAACAGAAACAAGGCACAGATTCTTTAAATTTGAAGATATAAAACAAACTGAAGGTGGTCACAGTTTAGAATTTATATCTTCTTATAATATCCACAAAGTACTTTAAAAGCCTAAGGGCTCAGATTTTCTGGATAGTAACTGTTTCAAATTAGGTGCTAAAAACATTTAACATTTTATGCTTCAAGAAATGTGACTTAGAAGTGCCTATGTTTGTTTGCATCATGAATAAGCACGCCCAGCTCAGGCAGGCAGTCAGCACTGAAGCTGTGGGATTTGGGAGCCTAACCCTGAGTGCTTTTCCAGTGAAGCATTACACAACAGCCCAGTGCAAGTAAACACTTTTGTTTCTATACTTTCCCATTTTATAGAACACACTGTTAAGATGCTGTGGATCTTATCTCAAAAAGAAGGTAGATATGGTTAGTGCTATCCTTATCAATTGTGTAATTTTCCAATCTATGTACATTTTTAAATCCTAAATTCTGCCTTCAGCTGAAAGACAGAAATATTCTTGAGAATACAGTCTGAGCAATGAAATGTGATATTTAGAAAATTAATCAATAATAAAACACAAACTGTTTTTCCATTTAGTTTCCTTTGGTGTCCAGACACTCCAGTGCAACAGAGGTAAATACAATATTATAGAGACAGAACAAATTCCATTCATCTTCTGCATAAGAAAACCTCGACACTGAGACTCCTAAAAGTTAAATTCTTCAGATGAAAAAACTAGATGTAATTAGTAATATATCCAATAACCTAAGCACTTTTTCTGCTTCTAACAGCTTTGTATTCATAGCTCAAGTTCTGAAACACTACTGACATGTTAGTATTTTTAAAATATTGTTTCAAATTTAAATTGAATTAATTAATTTTGATAAGTTAACACAATTTTGTGGTGACTCATTATTGTGGGCTATAATGTTTAATTTCAATAATATTTATAGTAAACAAATGCCAATGAGAAAGAGACAACCCAAATGAGTTCATATAAAATCACTTTACCACGTACTTGTAAAAATTAAAGACTTTGATATTGACATGAACAACCCAAGATGCAACAAAAGAAGTTGGTCAACTGTTCCCAAATTTCCTGTAGGATTTTCTACCATGAATGCACCGTATAAAGCAAGAGTTGTGGATATCTGAGTACACCAGGAGAAACACACTGCTTCATGCTTTTCATGATATAACATGTTCTGTTTTATTTTAAGTACCCTATCTCCCTTGGGAGCAACAGTAATTACATGCTAATTCATTTTAATGCTACCACATTATCATCTGATAATCTTGCAATTAACTGAAGTCACCACGAAGGAGTCTGAAGAGGTCAGAGAATCAGAACATTCTTTGGTAGGTAAATGAGATCTTTAAATCAATGGGGTGTTTTAACAGGAACCAATAGAAAGATTTATGGGGTGGTGTAATAATGATATAGATTGACATCAAAATTAAGCTATAACTGGACAAAAAGCACTGCAGAAATACTAGAGAGAAACTAAGCTAGCTAAATATTAATGAGGTGGAAAAAAACCCTAAATCCATCAAAAATACAACAGTACCTTAAAATTTCAATTTATCAGATGAAAACCAAAAAATGTTTAAAAAGATGGTTAGAAAGTGTGATTTTATGAATCATGGAGAATTGACAAAAATTTTTTCAAGAGAAAGATTTTCCTTTTCATATACTTGGGTCCATGAGAACAATATTCTTTATGAGAAAACAATAAAAATATTAAGAAAAGTTTTTGCTATAATGTTGATAAATTAAAAAAAAGAATCACAAACTTAGTATTACAGCTGTCTGTGTTGCTCATAAAGAGCTGAGTAAATACTGTGACAAATACAACTTTTTTTTGTAACTTGTGTTTGATTCACACAGAGATTCTTTGAATATGCACAGATGAAGAATTATGTGTGTTGTTTGCCTACTGCAAACATTTGACATTTGAAATTCAGGCTGTGTTGGTTAGCTTTGATTAGATACATGAATTACACAGGATGTTTGTTCTCTGATTGGAGCCCTTAAAAATCAGGTTTTCAGGATGAATATTTACATTTACAAGCTCAGAATTTGATCACCTTGAAGATCTTCTAGAAGTCCATGAAAATTGCTAGTTTACTAAAACTTTTTGCCAAAAATACTCAACTGTGCTCAATGCATAGAGGTAGGGAACACACAAAAAAGAAAAAATGTATGAGTGTTGTCACGCTAAATCAGTGCAGGTACTTACTTTATTTTAAAGTGTTTGTGGTGGCCTAACAATATTCTAATATGAAAAGAAAAGTGGCTTTTCCAAAGTACTGAATCAAGTCAAGTAAAAAAAGCTTTTAGGAGAAGGCAATCACAACACAGGACCCAAATTCAATAAAGCTTTCAAAGTAAGCTCATTTTTTTACCTCATTGGAAATTCTGGATTTTTGTGTGTCTTTCTTCTCATATGCTATTCCTCATAAAACCTCTTTTATTTTTTTCTCCCCCACACATTATTCATTTGTCGACATTTCCAAAGCTGAAAGATCTGAACTTCTGAAAGTTAAGATTAGCTTCAGTTTATTAATTTTTCTGCTTATGAAAAGATATTTGAAATTACTAATATGCAAGAAATAGCCAACCCCCAAATTTTTTAGAATTTGAGTTTAGGAGGTGTCATGCAAAGAAGGAAAAGGATATATTCAGAAAATTAAAAGTAAATTGAATAACATGGTGGAAGAAAAAGACCTGATCAGATAGAAAAATGAACAGGAACATTCGGGAGAAAAATTAAAACAAGGAATTAAATATAATTTAAAGTTGCATGATGAAGTATCAGAAAAGACTGATCAAGAATGATCACTTAATTGATAACTTCAAATGACACAAGGCAATTATAACAAAGAGTAATCTGTTTACAAAGTTAATTCCTAAAGATTTTGAAGCTATTCCAATATAGTACTCAGCTTTTGGGAATTTTAACTAGAGTTTTTATTATTAAGTACTCTTCCATGGCACATGAAAGGTAAAATATTCACAATATTAATATAATTGAAAATATGTAATGAATATATAGTTTTTCTGGCAGTCTGTTATGTAAATTTAAAGAATTAATATCTTGACTGTGATACCAGCATAGTGACAAGAGACGGGGTTGGATATTCATCTTATGCTTACATGAAAGTAAATTTTCCGGGTTCATTTTTAGAATTTTTACATCTTTATTATTAATGTCTAAAAAACCTTTGTTTTACTTCTACGTGCAAGTATTCTATTCTTCATTATTTGTGTTGCTCCTATATGTATGCATACTGGGCAAGACTTTAGCACATGTTTAGTCAAAGTAATCAATCTTAAATTACAACAGAAATCCAGCTGAGGAATTTGTGACATCTGCATTAATACCAAATGGTGATTAATGATGTTTAAAAGATATCAAAGCATCAAACAAATCAAAATAATCACTGGGAATATCACTACTGATGCAGTGTGGGGTGTATAGCAGCAATACCTATGGCATTGCAGTTACAATGAAATTATCAGCAAATGTTTATTTTTTTTTCAGGCTGCTGGGAAACCCAGAAAAATTATGCCCCTCCTCGCTGCCCAATCTGATCAAGAGTAAATAAATTGTCCAGTATATAAATACTATATTGACACTTGGCATCCAAACAAAGAGAAACTGATCTCCTTCCTCAGACAGTGCTTTCAGGAATATATTCTTTTAATTTAAAACATGAAGATAAACCAGAAACTTGAAGAAATGAACCCATGATTTCTGCATTCACAAACAGTATTCACTACAGTGATAGTCCCAGAAAATTATCTTCCCAGAAATTATCAAGCATTAAAAAGCATACAAAGAAGAACACAATCTTATGACCCTGTAGGATTTTAACTAAACTCCTGGGGTGATGAGAGATGTCTGAAGAAACATTGACCTAATCCTCTGACTACACTGCAGGGCACATCATGAGAACACACAGTCTGGTAGCCATAAAAACATAATTTTATAGCAATAAACTCTACTGTCTTAATAAATGAAATAAAACATTTGTAAAGACTTTGATCTATTTAATAGATACAAATGATGCTTTCATGCAAGGATACAAAATTTAGTCTCCATAAGAGCAGTGCAGGCAGAAAAAGGATTCTTAAAGTAATGCCACTTAAAGTATTGCTTCATGTCCAAGCCCACACTCGGATAGAGCCGCACTGCTCACTTGTCATAACTAGAGTCACTGAAGTCACTCGAGGGGAGTTACTCTGCACAAAATCCCTGAGCTCAGAGCGTGACTCCAAGGAAACTCAGAGCATTGTCACAGCCATGGAGAGCCGGCCTTGGATTGTTGGGCTGGGGCTGCTGGACAGAGCAGGGGCTGCACACTGCTGGGATTGCAGCATCCTGCTGAGAGAGAGGAGGGGGTGGGAATGGAGCAACCGCCAGACCCCAACTCAGGCAGTTACTCTGGCCAGCTCCACCTGGATACGCCTGGGTAAAACACGATCTCATTAGTGGGGGAAAACAACAGGAAAATCCCAAACCCCACGAGCACCCACATGAGATTTGAGGATGATGGTAATTTTTGGGTAATCTGATTTCAAGCCCTGATGTTAGAATTATCCATGGGTGTAGGAAATAACTTTCCTAAGGAACCTCTCTCTGTCACTGCACTGGGGGAAGAGCTGCACGCCCCAAGGAACCAACATCCTGAGGATGGAGCTGTGCGGAGGCCTGTCCTGCACTTCCAGCATGACCAAGATTATACATTCTGGGGAAAAGCAAAACAACAAACAAAATCCTCGGTCCTGGAACAGAACCTGGCCCTGCTGTAGCCCTCAAGGACTGTGGCAGCCCCTCCTGGTGCCCCTGCCCAGCCTTTCCCCGGGGTTCCCAGCCTGGTTATAGGGCTGGGCACAGAAGGAGTGATTCCCACTCCCTCCCGTTCCCTCCTGTGCCCCGGACACAAAGGCTGCTATTTGATTTAGCAAGATTTAATACTGGACTTGGATATTATATCCAGAATACTGGAGTTTTGGCTTTCCAAAGCAGTCCAAGTTAGATGTTTTAAGTTGATTTCACGTAACAGTAGATAGCAAATAAGAGTAATTGAACAGCTTATAATAAAAAAAATTGACAAGAAAGCAGGCTCTCTCTGGCTCCAGTAAAATTTTTGGAAAATTGTGGAGGAACTGAGGTTAAACTTGACTTTTAACTGTCTGGCATAACTTTTAATTCTACATGGCTTAGTTTAGTTTTTTACTCTATATATCTGACAAAACACCACAGAACACCCCCCACCCCAGCCTGCCCCAATATTTTGGTGTGATAGAAGAAAATTTTTACAAATAAGTACATTCAAGTAGGGAAAACCACTAGCCTTAAATATGCTGCATCTAAATAGATACTCACATTTGCAAATCCAGAGGTCTTTTTGTTTTAAATCGTAACACAGTTCACTGTCAATTTGAAGTATCATTAGCAGCAGTAATGATATGAAATGCTGATAGCATTTAGTTCAGTGCAGAGAAGGAAGTTTTATAGCAGTAATTAATCAGCTATTCATTTTTAAAATTGCGTAAATTTAATAAATATTGGGACTTAATAAATTTTTTAGTGAATGGAATTTTCAAGGATAAGCAAAGATTATCCGATATAGAATCTAGAGTGTTTTTTTTCTTTCAAAACTTACACATTTTGCCCAAATGTGATGAGATTTATGTAAAGTACAGGTTTTGTTACTGTCTTTTCCTGGTTAGCATCAAGGAAGCTTATAATTGTCTTGATTACACTTACGCTAAAATCACTTTTTTTTTTTATAAAATAAAGCCCTTTTCTTTTTTATTCATCACAATGAGCAAACATTATCCACACTTGTCAATTATCAGACTTTGTAACACTGAACTTCTCGTTCCACCTGGACATGGTTGCATTAAAATTCAGAGAGTGGGAAATAATACCCAATGCTGCCAGTCAAGTAGGAATCCTTTCCTCTGTTCAGCAGGAGCTTCTAGGTCTTAAAGTATAAAATATCTGGGGAATACTTTGGGGTCTTTTTATGTATGAAGGAACATAAAGGCAAGATAGAGATATTGCTGGAAGACAACGAGGTGAAAATATTAATCTTAGCTCAAAACAAAGCTAGCAGACTTTGTCTCGAAGGCACATTTGGATACATACACTATGAACTTATGATAGGGAAAAAATAGTATTCTAATATTTCGATCTGAATATAGCATGAAAATGTTTTTGAGTGATTTACCAAGTCACTGAAACCATCAAGGCTACTCTTAACCACTAGTAAATTAAAGGTATTTTAATTTCATTTCATTTATAATTGATACAAATCTATCATACTGAGAAGTAATAGTGCACAGGATTTACAAATCCTTTCAAAGCATTGCTTGGCCCAGCAGTTTGGCCCTGCCAAACCACTGTGATAACATGAGTGGTGACCTCCACACTGTGCTGTCAATTTCTATTTCTTTCATCATGCATAATAAAGATAATTTTTGAACAAGTGATAATTTCAGGGAGTTCTATCAGGGGACAAGTATTGAGCTCTGGGTCTTGAAAAACTGTTACTTTGCTCATCTCTCATTGGCTGTTTTTCAGCAGTGGATATGAAGCTTTCATGCTCATCTAGACATGCCTGAAATGAATAATTTATGATTACACTGTGAACCTAAATTTCAAAGAAGGTAATAGTCAAAGTCATAGATGATAAACTGGGCCATAAAATATATTCATTCTTCTGCTGTCCTCATAAAATGATGTGATCTTGAATTGATATAAGTCTCTCTTTCTCTGTAGAATATAGATTAATTAAAACGAATGAGAGACTTTTGTTCTCCATACTGAGAACATGAAAAGCATCTTACGAACTTTATGTGGATTACTGGGAAATAAATTCTCTTAGACATGTTAACAAAACATACTGAATCATGAAGTATCTCTGCTATCTTCCAGACTCTGACCTGGTCAGTCAATTGAATCTTCTCAAAGAGGATGGTGAAATACAACTTATTTATAACCAAGAGCAAAAAAAAGAGATCTGTCATTGTAACATGAGACTCTGTCTCTACGAGGAGTCCTCAACTCTTTGTAAAGAACAGTCAGTAGCTGATGAGTTGTTACTGCTGATTTCCTGGTCAGAAAATTCAGGCTTTTTATAGATGTCTTTTTGCCTCTGGAATTACCTGGGTTTTTCATTTGCAGCCACCAGTATTTTTGTTGGTTTGTTGCCTTTGTCCAGCATTAGTCTGTTAGGTGACTCTGCCTTTGGAATGGAAATTACCAATACAAGATCCTCATTCCTCACAGCTGGGAAGTCACTGGATTGCAGAACTTCACCATCCCAGTTGATCAGACACTCAAAGATCAGGTTAAATTACTGTCATGGAGATGCAAGAGCAAGGCATTGGACAGACTGCAAGATGTCAGAGCCTGGACTGGCAATTTTTCAGATATCCCCAAATAGTTTCACATAAGAAAAGGATGCCCAGCGCTTTGGAAACAGAATCAAAACACAATTGCAAAGACTGATTATTTAAACTGTGTATTTAACTTTAAAATGAAAATTCATTACATAAGTTGTCTGTCAGAATTATTCCCTTAAAATAATGGAGGAAAAGTCAGAAGTTCCTAAATTTCCCTTATAATACCCATGACAACAAGTCATGATAACAATGCAAGAATCTTAGCCTAATGCCTCCTCTATTGATTGCTCTCCTTAGAAAAAGTGGTGATCAGTCTGGCTTGTGCAAGAAATCAGAAACAGTTGGGAGCAGCAGCTCAGTAGTCCACTCCCTACTGAAAGGCCATTTTTCTGTCCTAAAACTGTAGCATTTTTATAATTTTTCTTCTCATTCTTCGTATAAGTCAAAGTCTTAACTACAGCTTTTATCTCTGTGTCTGGAAATTCTATATCATCCAGTAAAACATACCATAGAAAATGTATCATGAGATCATAAGACTGCCATTCACTGAGATCTGAATTTTTTAAATTTCAAGAGTATTGATAATTTTATTGTAAATAACCTCTCCTAGTTCAGGTCACTAGTGTAGACACAAGGTTTGGGGAAATTGAATAAAAAAAGCTAATAGAAGGAGAACACAGCTTTAATCTTTGTAGCTATGAAATCATTAACAATGAAATGTCCTTCCTCATAAAATCCTTCATTCCTTTCACAAGAAAAACATTGTTGCAATTTTTAAGTAAAAAATTTAATATCCTATTTTTATCAAGACAATTGTAAGTAGGAGGATAATAAACATTAGAATTTTAAAGAATATTAATATTACTAAAGAATTTATAATTAAATGCATGCTTGTGATATTAAATTTGTTGTAATATAGAGCACATGCCAAAACCTGGAAGACTGAAGCATCTTTGGGATACTTTAGCATAATTAAAGAGTGACAAAACCTCACTTATTGTACCACTTCTCACACCATAAACTGTAAACCAAATGAAATATTGCAATCATATGTGGAAGCGAGGAAAAGATTCTTTCAATGTCAATAGAGGTAAGTTTTGTCTTTTTCCTCAAAATTGGAGTGCAATATTTAAATTGTCCCTAATAACACTTCTTAAACTTGAGTATTTCATACCATGCACTTATCTAACATCAATGGATTAAAGAATATTAAAATATCTAGAGTAGACTGCACTGGAATTTTTCAGGAAATGTGGAAAAAAGGCACATATTTAATATTTATTCTGGGTAGACTATAAATCTAAGATGGTTCCTATAAAAACATAATAAAATTATTGTGCTATTTTTATTTTTTGATTAAAATTTAAAATATATCAGACTGGCAATCCTTGGGATGTGAAAAAAATTATACTGAAAATGGTGGAATTTCTGAGGAGAGAGAGTTCTTGTGATTAGAAAAAGATTTAATGAATTTTGCCAGGAAAATTTTTTTTTTTTTAATGTTTATTCAACAAATTTAAAAAAAAAAAAAAAGCAGAGAGGGGATCAGCTTTGTTGATGGTCAAGAAATCAGCTAACTACAGACATAAATTTCCCCCATTTGGTTGGGGAAGTAAATGTTGTACTTCACCTATTTAAATGGAGAAGGACTATGTTAGAGGAATGTGTCAGCTTTTGCAATTTTACTTTGGAGTTGAGTGAAGACACCTGAGGTCAGAACAAAATACATCAACTGAACTCCATAAAAATTGTAGTAAAACAGTTTCCTAATGTTTCTGTTCAACAATTATGGATTACTAGTTAATGGCATTACATAACCTTTATCTTAAAGAAAGCATGACATTAATTAAAGTAAACCTTATTCTTCTTTCCTGTTTAATATCAGGTCATTCTGACCATCTTTTCCACTCTAATTCTCCTCCAGCCTAATTGTTAATAGGTTTAACAATTATTTTTCTTATTTTCTGGTAGCTTAGACTCTCTTATGCCCCTTAGTGATCCTGCTCTAAAAACACTTCACCTAACATAATTTAACTTTTATCAAACAGGATTTCCGTATGCCTGCAAGCCTCTGCTGATGACTCCACTAAAGACAGACAAAGTCACAATGATGGTACCAATAACCACAGATCTCCTTTTTAGCCGCTTTTCCCAATTTCCATAGCACAGACAATTTTCTTACCTGATTTTCAACAAGGAGACCATGGCTCTATTTTGATGTTTCCTCATGGTGTTGTGTTTTTTGTTGTTTCTACTTTAATTGAACAAATATCAGAAAACTTAATAAAGTTATTAATAACATGATAATGCATTGCTTTGCAATGGATACAAGATCTGATTCATTTAAAATGAATCTTAAAATATTACACACAACCATTGGAAATTCCAGGTTTGGATTTCCTCAAATGACCAATTTGTAGGTACTACAGATCAGTTTCCCTCTCATCAGATTGTGTTCAAGATGTTGAGTAACATCAGAAAAAACTGTCGGAAAGCTGAAGTAAATATTAATCTGCCACTCCAAAACAACAGAATTCTACTGGGTATAACATCTACAGGTAATCACAAAAACTATTTAATCCATACTGCAGTGAGTTTGCACACCTTTACATCTCCATATGTTTAAAGCCTTTTTTCTGTGTCATTAATTTAATGAATTTTCTTTACCTCATCATGGTACTTACAATAATATATTAATTGAAAATTTATTTCTGTAATGATAAATGTGCTTGCTGACTCTGAACATCATACAAACCTTGACTATTTTTTAGGAATTCAAATCTTAATAAAAGGAGAACTACAGGAAGATGAAGCGAGGGATGGGGTTGTTTTGGTTTGGTTTTAATATTTAAGTTAGCAGTTTAAGAAAAAACCAAAACAGAGCATACAAAACTGTGTAGAACTTCCACAGCTGGTTGTTTCTGAGGCTGCTGGTTTTCTGCAGACCCAGCACACCCTGTCCTGTACTAGAGAAGTTTTGATGGAAGTCAGTGAGTTGCATCCAAGACCTTTGGCTGCATCCTCTCTGGTACAGTTTGTTTTCTATATTTTTTCAGGTTTTTACACATTCAGAAGGGTAGAACCTAGCTCAGTTTGCAGCTGCCCTATGCCTTCAACATCACTAATGACTTCATGAGATACCTCAGTAACTTAAACATACCTTTTTCAAAGCTCCGACTTGAGGCCATTTTTTATTTTTCTCCTCAAAAACCTGAGAGAGAAATCAGTTACTCTTCAAAAATTCCAACACTGTTTAGTTCTTAGCATAGGAACTGTAAAGGCTGAAAAAAAAATGAAAGCACTTGTAGTCTTTTACTGCCCACTTTCCTTGCTTCAGCCCCTTTCCTTTCTGGTAAATACGGAGCTTCTTTCCTGTCTCCACAACGGGTGGTCTTCTCTGTCCGAACTTCCTAATTAATTTTCCTGTTCCTGTGATTTTGGAACTAAAATCATCCCCTTCACTCTTTATGGTTATGAACATATCTTTACATTTCATCCTCACTGAAAAAAATGTGTTACACCATGTTATATGGTTTTTCATATGGTTTTATAGTTATGAAGTTTTTGGTTTATTTTTTCCCATTTTGTGTTTTTTGGTCACTGAGAAACCCAATAGTTTGAATCTCTAGCTATAGGCAGCTAAGTTATGGATAGCTCACAATTTATTATGAACTGAAATCACCTTTTAAGGGTTAATATGGGTCACAGGGATGCAATTTTATAATTATTTCTCAATGATTTATCTCAAGCAGCAAGTCTCTGGGTTGCAGAAATAGATGTCATGATCTGTCAAAAACTGTGACCTGTAAATCTTGCACTACTTCATGCACTATTCATTGTTATCCAACATCATCAAGATGTGCATATTATTTTTTTATTAGCCAAATTTTTGTTTTTAAATTTTTTTTTTAAATGTTATCATAATCTTCTTGCAGTGCTATTCTTTGTGCTGTGGTTCAATGGGAAGATTTTACTTTTGGGCGAAAAATGGAAAAAAAGATTAAAATTCTTTTTGCTTGTTTGTTAACTTCTAACTTGAATTTTTGGTACACACTAAACTGTTGGTATATGTCCAAGACAATGACAAGATCCATCATATATTTACAAAGATAAAATCAGTTTTCCTCAGAGTAGTCTTCATTGCTGGTAAATCTCTTTTAATTCTATTTTTGAGTGCAACATCTGAATGAAGAATATGCCAGAAGGTTTATTATTCTTTAACTGCATCATACTTAAACAGTCATTTTCCTGTTTAAATACCAAGCAGTCAGATGTTTATAATTAAATTCCTAGGAATATTATGTACTAGCATGACAGCCATTATATACTCATTGGGTTATATACGCATGTCCTAATACTTCTATAGTTATAAATATGTAATTAAATAAAAAAAGGTCATTTTCACTTGTCAACAAATTAGATTAAAAGCATAGGTTATTGAATTTATGGAGCTGTGAAGAGAAAAATAAAGACTTGATAGGATAATAAGTGAACACAGAGGTTTCACATCACAGAAAGTGTAAATGAAATATTGAGTCCATGTATCCTTCCTGTGTTTTCAATGTGATAAACCTGGCTACCTGTCTACATACAGGAACTCCAGTAAACTGAAGCTCTCCCATTGACTCTTCCTGATGATTTAGGAAATAAGAAACAGTTTCTCAAAATTAAAAGGTGTAAAATCACTGGCGCTGATGAGATGAATTTAAAAAGTATGTATTGTCAAATTTACCAGGTTTTTTTGTGACGTAAGAAAAATGCATGTTAAATAGGTAATTTTGTTTTATCTCTTCAATGTCTCAAATTCAAAAGTATTTTACACCTTGAATCTTTCAAGTATTATTTTCAATCCTTTTAAATAGATTATTACAGTTTTGTGGATCTCTTATTTAATAAATGTAATATAAGTTTACTTAGGGATAAAGCCAAGGTTGATTGAGAAGGCAGTACCTTAGAACTTGGTTTCACCCCTGTCATAATTTGAATGAATTAACCATTGATTCAACCTGCCTGGTGCCTCGGAGGTATGATCTGCCTTTGAAGTCCACTTGAGGGCAAACTTGTTCCTTGTGCTACTTTGCACATTGAAAAAAAATGTATTAAAAATTTGATTTAGTTCATATTGAAAGTGATACATCATCTTCTGAAATGAATTAATCTCTCACTAAAAAGACCAATCACCTTCAGCTGCAGATAGAGTGCATCCTCTATTAAATCAGATGCATTATTCACTGCATCAAATATATCACTTGTTAATTAAGACTCTACATTTGTATCAAAGCCTTGAATCAAATACATCATCCATTAAATCTTATCAATATTGAATAAAATAAATTGCGTGTTAAGTGGAAGCATCACCCAATTATAACGTGAAGCCTAATAATGTTATAAAGTTTTGCAGTGCTTTCCACTGCTCAAGTACATTCTGACTTGTGTTTAGTATTTTGATAGCTTGAGATCTTGGGGAAATCTCAGCAAGCGAGTAACAAGTCTTGATGTCTTTTTCCTTTGGGGTAATATAAATCATTCTTAGATTGTTTGAATGGTCCCATAAAGCTGCACGGGATGCTGTTCCTCTCAGGAGAGGATCAATAAAGTTAGGTCAGAATAAGAAAAATTATGACCCTTGCAAGTGTTACCGAAGAATCCTGCAAGATGCTTCATCATTGACAAGAAATCAGTGACAACTGCGATTAATGACAACCACACTGAGCGGTCCTGGGAGGGGCTTTGCGAGGGCAAATGCACGTGGCCAGCACAGAGACAGTGAAAACACTTGTTGGCTTTAACTGCGCATGCAGGCGCTGCCAGGAGCAAAGCCCAGCTCCTTCCAGGCTCATACCGTGTGATTAAATGTTCTGTGATAATGTGGTGGCGCTTCTGCTTCGTGAGCCTCATCACTTATAATGAGTGTCTCCGTTTCTCTGCAGCCGATTGTCATCCTGAAGATTTAAGCCAAGTCTTTCAGGTGAAAGACAGGTGGTGTAGCTATGCACAGAAGCAAAATAATGCTTAGCAATAAGGAAGAAATTTTCATCAATAACTCCCAAAGGCACTCTCTAAATACGATTCTTTTAACTTCTGCCTAACTTTAAAGTTACTTTCATTGTCAATATTATTTTCCCTTTTTATGTGCTCAGTTTGGAGCAAGTTTGCATGCTCTTTAGATTAATCAGTTATACTGCTTATATCTGTTATGAAACTGTGCTTTTTCTCCTGTATGCCTGCTGAAATTTTAAGCTATTTTTTTTTATTTGTGTGTTTTTCACCCTACAACACTTTTTGCAAAGGGAAAACACAACACTGCCAGAAATGCTGTTTAATTCTTTGCACTCTATCTTATCCCAAACCACTTTTACATACTTAAACTCATCTATTTTTTTTTTTTTCTGTGCGTGTATTTTTATGGTTTCTTTATCTCTTTCTTCCTTGTGTTGAGCATCTTGACCAGTTTCTACTATCTCACACCAAGACTCATACCATTTTGGCCAATGGATTTCTCCGTCTCTAAAACATTTCCAACTGTTATTTTTGCTTGTACACCATTTTTTCCTCGTCTTAACATTTCTTTTAGCATGAGCTTCATTTTTTCTATTTTACTTATATAAGCACTACCAAATACAAACTTAGAAAAGCCACAAGCATTCCTAAGATAAGATTATTTGAAGATATATGAAATTTTACAATAAATATATCTGGGATTGTTTAATTTTTGGGATTAAGAGGGTTTTTTCCTGTTTTAGTTATTTATATATATTTTTACTTATTGTCAAGACATGTGCCAATTGCTGCTCAGTAAGAGGAGACTGAGTTAAAAGAAGAGTATCAGATCACAGAAGTGTCACAGCAAAAATAGTAATTTGTCAACTCTGGTCTCTAGTATCTTATTTTTAAGTCTTAGTTGTGGTCCCTTAAGTTTACTGACACTTTCTATAAAGGGAATTGCATTTCCTGTGTCCGGCTTACAGTTTGTGGTAGACCTTCACATTTTATCACAATTATGTAGAAAATGCCAAGATCGTCTTACTAAGATTTTCAGTGTAGGTACTGTTACAGTTTCCCATGACTCACCACACACTGGTGATCTGATTCTTACACAGAACTCATTGTTCCTTGCCAGGGTGGCAATTTTTCAGTTAATATTCGTTGATGCAGCAACAGGTAGTATGCTGAAACATATATCCATAGCAAAGAAAAGAACCAAAACCTAAGTGGTTAAATGAAACTAAGAAACTTGAGAAAAAGAAAACCAAATTCTGAAAGATTTATATACATTATTTCTGAAGAAAGACATTTTTAGAGAGTTGTACTACATACCTGCAGCTGGAGATATCCTCTATTTCCAAGGGTGATTCTCTTCATCTCCAGAGCAAGATCCATTAAACTTAGTTACAATAAGAAACCTATTTCTGTTACACAAATAATATTCTCATGTAACCTAATTTAAAATAATTGCATGCATTGCTTTTCAGAAGGGAAAACAAAAACTGAAAGAAGTGCTGACTTATTGAAAATGGTTGTAATTATATTATTATGTTATATTTTGCTTACAGCTTTTTGGTACTTTGGTTTTGTTTTTTTTTAAACTTGAAATCTGAGGAAAATGTATTGTATTCACTGGTACTAGAGAAAGATTTAGATAAAACCTAATTTATAGCTCACAGTTCTAGGTTGAGTAGATATTAATTCAGAGAAAAATCACCAAGGGTTCTCACAGCTATGTAAATAACTTGTATGTTACACTACTTTGCAGGCTTATTTTGCTACACTATTTTTGTAGTTTTTATTTAAAACAACAGAAAATAAAATAGCTTAAATCATTAAACCAAACAGTTCGTTTCTTAAAACAGCAACAAAAAAATATTTCCATCATGACACTTCAATGACACCGAGGCATCTGAAATGAAAAGAAAAAAAGTTCCATCATAGAAGAATTATCACTTCTGTGCTGAATCATGGAAGAATAGAAGTGGGTGAAATTAATAGATTCTCTGAGACAGCAAATACAAAATGAATTGGCTGTCATGACAAATCTTTTATTGAGGCTATTCCATTCGCTCATGAGATACAGGTATTATGTTCCATATATCCTCACATATAGATATATATATATTTATTTTTTCACATTATGAAAGCTTATTTGTCAGACCTTTGAGACAGAAAAATATATTTAGAATAGGACCAAAATGCCAAGAATTACAGATATTACATTAACATAAAAAACCAATTACCAAACAGGAAAGGTTACAGAGAGCGTAAGAGAGGAGAAGCAGAAGCTGAGTGGATTGCAGTGCCGGACAGCAATCCTGCACGTGCAAGGCTGTGGGCACAGTGCAAAGGATCGTTTTGTGCCAGCTGGCTCTAGTGGAGAGTGGACAGTCAAATTCTCCTCATTGTTTTTGTAGGTTAACACCTGAAACATGTGCTATGCAGGATTCTCTCAAGCTCTGATATGAATATGAATGATGTTCTATTGTACTATTTTGTCAAGTCTGAATTTGCTGCAAAAGTCACAGAGAATCCTGTAACAGAGCACACTCTCTTTTTGCAGGTTTTCAGCTTTAATTGATACTGGAGTCACTAAAGGAAACTATTTTCAGCTGTCTCAGAATTTGTGGCATGACTGATCAATACAAATGTTTCTTCTTTTATTTAAGATTTTCTTTGCTTTTTTCTTCCATTTCTTTTCCCTGATGCACTATGGTGTGAACTGCGCCAAAAGTCACTCAGTTTCTTCCTCCTGTTCTTTTACGTCTTTACGTTCCAGCTGCCAAGCACACAGGCAAACCAAGACGGAAAGAGTCGTGTCAGAAAACTTGTCACTAGCACACCAGTGCAAAATCCCATCTGCTAAAAAGATAAATTCTCATTTACAGCATCTTTTACATAAAGTTAAACTTGCCATCAAGGCAACTATCTTCATCTAGGTACAAGAAATTGTACAGGTATTTATTTATGTTAACATGGTTTCATTATTTTAAAGGTAAATCACTATATTGTTTTAATGTTTCTGGAAGGCTGATTTGTGCTTTTTTTAAATTTGCTGATAATGATCTTTTACTGTTGAGGCACAGCTTTTTCAGCAAACTGGTTTACCAAAACTGACCACAGGAATAATAGCCAATCATTGGAACCTCATGTCCCTATATTTTTATTTTATAAGAAATTAGATACATGTTTGTAGCCAACTCCTGAGAGATGTTCTCTTAAACTTTTGGAAGAGCTTGTAAGGGGGGATATTTTCCCTCTACATTGTACAGGAAATTCTTGGTGATACCTAGCTCAGTTTTTAAAAGTGATGTTTGTTTATGAAAGTTGACAGTTCTGGAGACGGAAATTCTCTGCTGATTTACTAGACAGGTACAGAATGCAACAGGCATTTCTTCAGCTTTATCTTAGTGCACTTAAAATCTAAACAGGTGGTTTCCTTCTAAATTTCTGTGTACATTCTAACACTTATTTCTTGAATGATCCTGAAAGGTATTAATTAGTTTGGAATGCCTCATAAGAAACAAAAAGTGTACAGTGTACAAAATGTTTTTTATGGGAAGCTGAATGTTGCTTGTGTAACAATGCTTTGCAGGCACTCACTACTGGACTTTACAAAATTTTGTAAGGGATTGAGAAAGTACAAATAAATACTAGCCAGTACCAGCAAAAAAAAAAAAAAAGAAAAAAAAAGGATCAATTATGAAGTTGCAATTGATATCATACCTCGGTACTGGTAGCTATTCTGCAATTGACTGAAGAAATGAGTAAATGAAAACCACAACAGAAAAAGAACAGCCTTGCAGTTTGGTTTTTTGTTGTCCTGTCTGTTCTGGTTCAGAAATGATATACACTCAATTACCTAGCAAAAAGAAATATATCACTTTTCAAAGAAGTTGGATACTGGGTGGAAGCAGAAATGGGATCAACCTTGGTAAGACAACCTGGCATCTTCTGCAGAAGGAAATGACCTGAGAGCACCGATGCTGCAAGTGTAATTTGCAGCATGAGGTGAGTAAATATGATTAAATTATGTCCTAGTCACAAAGAAAAATAAGAGAAACCAGAGAGTAGCACAGAGTAAACCTGAGAAAAAAAATCAGATATAGGTGATTCTCCAGTTCCCAGTTCCTTTACAGGCAGCAGCAAAGCCAAGGCAAAGTGGAGAGCAGCTATTTCATTACCTTGCCTGTTGTGACCAGCTGTCTGATCCAAGTACTCCAGTCTGTGGAAATGTTGCCTATTCTTTCAAAATAAAGAACAACCTACTCTGTATGTGAGTACTCCAGAGACATCTCTCACCATACCATCTGCATTTCAATAGCCACGATCAAAAAAGAAGCTCTGGGCCTGGATCTGTACATATACAGCTCCAGGTAAAGCTCAAAGCAGGGCTCACTGCATGGCAAACACTTCTGGAGGAGCTCTCCAGGAAATGGGTGGCACGGTGTAATACTATTATGCAACCTTAGTGCAATGGAACAATTCATCCTTTTCTTCAAATTCTCACCATCATTATTTCTCTAAGTACTTCGTCTGAAGAAAACAGAACTCTGCAAATTGTTTTCTACTCTACACATCGAGTCACAAGACTATTAGAATAAAATAAAAAAGCTTTGAAAAATCCCTAAACCATGTGGAGTTACCTCATCTATATTGCTAGGAATTTTTAACTTTCTTGTTCTTGTCCTGGTGAACAAGAATTCCATGTAGTGTTTTCAACTGGTTCTTACAGTGCACTTAGAATACAAGTCTGATGTTTACAGGAAACTGTCTCAAATTTTTATACCTCATGCCTATGTTAATAGAAATTCTTTAATGCATAATTACAAAATAAGCCTACTGATAGACTCATAGATGGATTAAATGAGCTAGTACCAGAGATAAATATTGTATTGCAGCTACAGAGAGCAGTGAATCAACTGACAGAAATATCTATATTGCATCTGTTTATATATCACTTTGAAAGGGGTCTGAATAGAATTTTTAGCATAAAATTTCCCAAATATTCAAATTCCTGCTAGTGATCACTTTAAATATTTTAAGAGAGAATATACTAGTAAAGGCTAGTCTTTTTGTTTACTCAGAGCTATGTTCTTCACAGACTGAAGATTTTAAACACTTCAGCATTCTCACAAAATCTGGCTAAAATTTACACTTTGACTTCGAGCAAGAGGTAAGCTGTTGTTATGAAGCTAGTAAATGACAACATTTTGGAGTTTTTAATATGTGACATGTTCTCTAGATACATAAAAAGAGAGCACTAGTGGATATACATCGTGTACGTAGTAATGATGAGATGTATCCAAATTACCTGCAGTGTCTAGATGTTTTTTTTCCTGGATTTCCACACATATTTTTCAGATTCTATTTCAAAATCCCAGCTGAATTCTCAGAGACATTAAAAATTGAGATCCCTATCACAAGCACAGTCATCATCTTTTACATATATTCATCCTCTAAGCACGATTAGAAGCCTGTTTCATGCTTGCAATACTATAGAAGAAATGAGAGATGTTAACATGCATTTCAATGGACATATATAAGGTTTGCTGTAAATATTTAAAGTAATATGACAGGATATTAAATTTTAATTGAAGTTTCTAGGAGTTCTGTAGCTTTGACATGGTTTGTTCACTTATTTTAACATGATACAAATTCTGTTGGCACCTAATTATGAATAACCACAGACTAGACTGACCTTAGAGATTTGCAATTTAGATTATACTCTGTAGCAAGAGATTTTAGACATGAGGGAGAAAGGGTGAAGCCAAGCAAAACTTTACTGAAAGTGTCAGAAAATTTAGGGAAAGACCAGGATTGGAATTGATGCAGTTTTTCTGTATTTCTCACAACAGGACATGGCATTTCTAGAAGGAATTAAATTATTCTGCATTGTACATCAGGGAGTCAAGTGATAGCATGGAGATGATATGGTATTAGAAGATCTTTGATTTAAAATTGTCACTGAACAGCTAGAGACCAAAATATTCTGCTGTTTATTGTAACACAACTCAGAGATTCCACAGTACTGCGTGTCTCTATTACAGAATTCCTATCACAGTGAAGCAGACTTGCTCTGGACGTGGCCCTTTCTGATTCAGAATTACGGTAAAAAATTGCTAAACTGCATGGATGAATTCCTATACACATAGGCCTGGATTCATAAAGTGATCTATTACCTACTTGCAATGAATTTAGGATCTAAAAGGCACAGTGATGTGTTTTACAAAACTAAGGTATATCAATCTTTAGATCCGTCAAGTCAATGCCTTTCATAACTGTTATTCCACTTTTCTGAAAATCAGATTTTTTTATCTTTTTCTCATGACTACAAATCTTGGTTTAGGACACAGCCAGGAGGAAAAAGTAGTGGGAAAGTTTTTCTTTTGATCCAGTTATGATTAGGAGACACTCCTAACAATAGGATAGACTTTTGTTTGGAGCTTTGCAGTCTAAGCCCAAAGAGACACAAATGCTTTGGAATAACCTTAATAGTTGCAGGCTTAGCTGAAAGTTGGAGGCAGATGCATTCTTAGTTACCTATTACAATTATGTTTACTAAATTTCAAAGTAAATTATGTAACTTAGTTTGCAATGCTGACAGAAGTTTAGGAACACCCTTTTCCCTGGGTGTACATGTTTACTGTTGGCAGTGAAAAGTAAAACACCAGTGACATAAATTAACTGATTACAAGAAAAAAAAAGTGCTGATTCAGTAATACATTTCAAAAGGTCAATGAAAATCTTCACTTTCAAAATCCCTTCAATCCTTATTGATACTATTTGGTGCTGCTGTATTATACTACCTGTTTAAACTGTCTGTCTTTAAAAATATAACTAATGCAATGATAGCTCAAGGAAAATTTAGCATCCAAGATTTGGGAGTCCACCTCTAGTCTCACATCCCCCATCATATCCCTATCTCATGCAGATATGGTATACATTATTTAAGAGAAGTTAAAATAAAGACAGTGTCAGTAGTATTAATCTTTTAAATCAGTTTTGATGTTGCTTTCTAATCTGTTGAGAGAAAAAAAAAGAAGAGTTTGGAGTACCAGGTATTTTTAAGATTTCACTATTTTATAATTTTGTCTCATAGGAAAATTCTGCCTTTGAATATATACTGGTTGATGTTATATTTGTTGATGTCAATGGAACTGCACCTATTCCTTAAAGCTTCCCCTTCAGCTGTTTAAAAGGTTATAAGGTCAGAATATTTCCCTTAATCCTTAAATTGGTCTCCCTGGAATGTACAGTCTGTGGAGATTCTTCTACAAGTTTTTTTCTTCTAGTCAGTGTCAGGAGTAACTTCCCCCATGTTTGTCCATTGTAAAATATAATAAACTGAAAACTGTATAGCAACGCTATATAACCTGATTTCAGGATGAGTGATTTCATTTCTATGTGCACCATGCTATGAAGATGGGAACACTTAAGCTGTTTGTTAAATTCTGGTTTCTATAATTTAAAGGTAAGGGAGATCTTGTCAGAAAAGTCACTTTAGTGAGATTTACTTGTTCAACTTCTTCAAAAAAGTTTTGTACTTGTTAATCTTCCAGGAGTACTAAAAAGATGATTTTATCTCTGACATTTGGAGAGGACATAGAAGGATGGAAAGAATAAGTTTTAATGAGATTTCCTTGTGGGATGTAGTCATGATTCTGGTATTTATTAGTGGGCATTTATTTGAATATTAAAATCAACCCATTATAAGAGTGAGGTGATTGAATATATATCCTTTGCTCCACATGTTGTCATTCAAAGTTGTTGTCAGTTATACAGAGGTTGAGGGGTTCTTTTCATTTTTGTATGAGGGTTTGTGTTTGTATTTCTTTCTTTTTTTTCTGGTGGTTTTCTTCCTTGCAGGAGGAAACGGGAAGGTTAACATATCAGGAAATAAAGTAGAGAAATTATTTTCAGGTTTCCTAGAATATATATGTGTGCAAGACACCATTGAATAGCTGTGATGTTCATCGCTTTTTATCTGTTGATTTTAGTAGTTAAATTACTTTTTCAGTTATTTAAGATTATCATTACCAGTCTTTGTCTTTTCATAAGAAAATTCAAGTTGCAGGAGGGAAAGAAGCATTATATTATTCTGGAAAAGTAGTGTTTCAGAACATTCGGAAAAGGAAATACAACAGCACTAGAAATACTGTGCTGTCAGAGCTGTTGACTATTCCAAATTGTCATTAGTCTTATGCTTGCTGTCCAGCTAATGTCTAACTGACTTAGTTAATTTTATTGTAATAGGAATCAAACCAGTGAACTGACTGGGTTTACTGCAGCGTTTCCCAGGTCCACTGCAAATGTCATGTGTAAGCACAGTGCCCTGTACATTTTCAATTGGCTGTCAAGGTTTTGATTAATTTTTATTTTTTAAAGATGATGGTGTATTTTTAACAGAATTCTGGCATGCCCATCTCCTCATGATTAGCCAATGTATTTCTAAATAACGAAAACTCATGTAGATTACAGTTAGTTACAGTACAATAAGAGTATATGTAATCAAATATATTTAATAAGTAATTCCTTACATTTTAAAGTAACTGGAACCTAAACTTCTTAGGCAAAAAGACTGTAGAGGGCAGTATTACACCCTCACCAAAAAGGTCTTCCACTCCAGATGTTTGGCAATCTGATTATCAGGTCCCTTACACCAATAGAATAATGACTCTATTGAAGTCAAGGAAATCACATCAGTGTATAGGCCCAGTATTTCCAAATCACTGCATAAACTTGACAGATAGAAAATCAATAGCACACAATTCAATCATACCATTAAGCTGCTTGACAGAACGTATATATGAACAATTGATGAACCAAGTATTAAATGAAAGGGCTTGGCACTATATGACTAAGTGTATAATTGATAATTATTGATTGCCATATGAAAACATTAAAGCACATTCAATACTCTGGGGAGAATGTTTCAAGAGGTGACATCCAGCACAAGTGAAGGAGAAAGGAAGGCTCTATATATTACCAGAATAATGTATTTTGAAGAAGTTTTCTGTAAGTTGTTTGATTATCTCCTTTTGTTTTTTGGGTGTTATTTCCAGGAATGGAAAAAAACTTCAAAACCAAGAACAAAACCAAAACCAACCTCCTGCTAGTGCAAACAGATTTAGAAATGTAAATAGAAAAAGAGCAATAGTGTTGTCTCATCAGATTTGATATATGAGTTCTCAATTTAAATGGAATAAATTAAACATATCAGTGCAAGGTAAAGTGATGACTTCCATTTTGTTAAAAACTATAACAATTGGGGTAATATATTTGTATACACTTAATTAAAAAATGAGTGATTTCACTAAAATAACGAGTGTGAATCTTCATCCATTAAAACAAAATTAATCAATGACAAACCTACCAGGCATAGAGGATCACCAGAGGTCTGCAGGCTTTTCAATTGCTTTTAAAGACAGTTAATTCATTTGACTCACAAACTATTCATATCCGTGAGAAAAAGAGTGGATGTGATCCACTAGCCTCTAAAGGTAGACATTACTAACTGGTTTCAAGGAGCAGAAAACCCTGCTGAGAGCAGCTGGGAAGCACAGAAAGGAGGTTTATGTTCCAAAACAATTTTATTCACTTCCCCTCTCCGCTGCACTGTGGGAGTGAGTTCCACAAGAGTTAACAATTATTTCTGACTTCTAACTCATTTCTGGTAAGATATTCATCAAATTGTTTGCAAATCAAATGAAAAGAATTATTGTTTGGCTCCTGCACAAGGAGCAGAATTAGCCTGGGAAGCTGTGGTCCCCACCTTGTTCCCGTCCTGTGTCTGTGTGAGCACATGTGAGAGGCACAGTGGAGAAGTGAGGGTTGAAAGCAAAAAGGAAACAGTAAAGGGATAGAAGGGGAGATTTTTTTTACTCATGTCATTTCTTCACTCTGCATTTCCATGTGCTGTGCACACAGCTCTGCTGGCACAGGAAGGGCAACATCTGAGTGGCAGAAAGGCTGTGGGCAGTAGCTGATTAACTGCCCACGCCACTGAGAATGAAATCACAAGTGTTTGGAGCTTAAAGTTCTGTGTCTGTGCACAGACAGGATTTCACTGCTTTCCACAGGGCTCGACTCCTAAAGGCCAAGCCTATATGAACTCAGACAACACTAAATGATCTTTCCTAATGTTTCCAGCATGGGAGCAGAGAGAATTGACTTAGTCTGTGCCTGTCCAGATGACTTGATTTTCTTCAACAACCTACTGTGCCATTGGAGTTTCCCTTTTTTTCACCAATGTCTCTGTAGGCAGCGCACTGACATGTGAAAGCTCTGCATGGATGCCCTCAAAGCTACTCAGCTCTTATATTTGACAAAACATATTTTCCTAAATCAGTGTGACACTGGATTCAGAGCTGTATAGCCACTCAGCTTTTCAAAAGGCTGATTATCTCTGGTGAGGGCTGTTCTGCAGTGCCAGAAACACCAGCACCTCACTCCCTTTGTGCTGTACAGATGGGAACTGGGCACTTCTGGGGAGAGAGCTGTGGGCTGTGTAGGGGATACAAGATGTGAGTGAAGGCTTGGATGCTGCAGGCAGTTCCCACATGATGACAGCAATCATGTTTGGTTTCCAGGACACATGTTGCATCATGAGTCTTATAAAATTAAATTTCAATAATGAATGAATAAGTCTAATAACAATTATGTTAGTGTGGCTATGTAATTCCCTAGGTATTAATACTTCTGCAGTTTTCAAAACATTCCAAAGATAAAAATTATCTTTCAAGGAAATGTAATGTTTTTAAATCTGTAGAGTCAAAATTTTATTTCAAGAATTTTTTTCCTGTAGCCATAAACTGAAAAATCAGTACTTATAGTTAACAAAATGTTTCATCTCTGTTTCAATCAATTCCAACATTATCAAGACAATCATGACTAATGAATCCTTTCTTCTCTAGGCTTAATTTATAATAGTGAATAAAAGGTAATTCTTAAGTTTTGCTGACCCATTGTAATGCTTAAGTATCTATGCAATGAGAAAGAAACAAATGCATTTCTAAATTAAACTTCGGTTTGTACCTCATTGGCATTTACTGGCTGATTTAATTGAAAGTTGCTTGTGAGACTAAATTCACAAAATTAACTTCATGAGATTGTACTATAAAAATATTTTACTTATTTGGAGATAAATTAAGATATAAACATCTATTATATGTTCTCTGCACTACATATTATGGTTGCAGAATATAAATCTATTCTGTACAAGCCAGCTGATGGAAATAATTCCACTTTCACTATTTTCAACAAAAATGAAGATGACCAGACATGTTCATTTTCCCTGGGATACTGAAATGTGGCTTTCATTATTGCTGCTGGGCTTTTCCTTATCCTAACTGCAAATTCAGTCAAATGTTGAAAGTGTACCCTCCAACCATTTGAGATGCAGTCCCAACTGCAACTTTACTATGCTTATCAGAAGGAAATCCAGAGAACATTTAAAATGAAAAATTCTTGCCAACTTCCTGGGCATATCTAATTTTAAATTTCAGGCATGAAATAAGAATTAAAGGATGTCATACCACAAGTCAGAGTACAACACTAAAATAATCTAGGTGAGGATGCTCCATTTGCTAAACAAGCTGTTTCTCATTGATAAACTTTGAGACAGTCAGTTCCACTTTGGCACGCACAAGAAGAATACACATTAAAGTTTTAAATTATAATAAAGTGCTGTGTAAAAAGTTACACAGCTCAGCAGGAAATAAATGTAGGGATTTTTTTATGCATGGTTGCTGGTTATTTGGTTTAATTAGTAACAATGTGGATTACAGTGGAACTTCCTAAGGTTAATGAAAGCAAGATCTGAATAAAACACCTTATAATTTGGTTTGTATCTGAAAGACTTCCATCTTCAGTTGGCATTTTCCATTGTGCAGAGCTGCACTGAACATTAAAATAAGCGAGATTCAATATCAGTATGATGTACCAGTCATATTTAATACAGGTGCCACCTGTATACAGAGTACTTTTGAGATTAAGGATTAATTTACCTTCTTTTTGGTCATTATTTGTTAGCTATTGGCCTGTTGAGTAGAGAGTTTCAGTCTGCCTTTTGAAATCTCAGAGAAATTAGGAAGCTTCTCCTTTATAGACGGCCTTACTTGATCCACTAACCCACCTTTGCCATCAACACCACCACATTAAAATCTAACAGTGGCAGTCCTTTTTTATAACAACTATTGATTATTTTTCAGTATAGTCTGAAACAGCATGAACCTGCTGACCAAAATATTTGAGGAACTGAGGCTGAAAAAAAAAAAAAAAAGTCACTATTAAGTTTACCTTTACCTAAATATTCCTAAGAAATTAATTTAGCATGATGAATGCTTCTCTTTACCTTTTCTGCAGTTTTGGTATCAGCATACTTTAAAAGTAAAAGCGTTATTTGGCTTATCTGAGGTAGAAAGAAAAAGAGCAAGTCTGGATGTGCTTAATTTTATAATTTGTCAGCCTAAGATTTTCCTTAACTCTCAGATTTATATTGATTAAAGAAAAAATAACTAAATGTTCTTGTTCTGAATTGTGAGACCATACATATTCATCTATTTTATGATGTCTGCTTGTATCTTTTTATATATTTCATGTGCTTTGGGTTTTTTTTGTGTTTTCATCTGTTTGTTTCTTTGTTTTTGCATGTGTGTGTGTATGCATGGTTAACACACAAGTAATGCCATTGTTTTAAAAATGGATCAAGCAAATTTCCTTTGTCTGTTTGGAATATTCTTATTAAATTTATCAAAAAGGAAAACATCCCTGTCTAATAATCACCTCTGCTGCATCTCTTTGTAAATTATAAGTGAGAAAATGATGATTAAGTTATCTTTTGGGGGATTTTTTACTTATTACTACTTAAAAAATAATTAATATTATGTGTCAAAATATTAAGCCATAACTAACCAGCTGTTATCCTTACTACTTCCTCTTTATTATTAATTTCCCCCTGTTTTTCGAATTAACCAATATTCTTTTTATGTGTGTGTTTGTTCCAGATCTAGGTTATCTCATGTCCTGTTTTTCTGTCTTTTTGAAAAGAATCTTTTTGATCTGAAGTAGATCCCTTCAAAACAGCTGGGACGACCTTCTCAACAGGCTGCCCTTTCTTAGTTGTCTTCTGTTGATCCTTAAATATACAGACATGCCAAAACCCAAAGAAAGCCACGAATCAAAGTTATTGACTCTGGAAAATTTCACAGCCATTCAAGATTTTATCCCCCAGCAAACCCATGAGTGAAAAAGGCACTGGAGTTTTGCTTCCGAAATGGGAAAGTGGATCGTTGCAAATGCGTGCACTGAGTTTGTTCGTTGTACAGCGTTCGCCAGGAGCCCAAGCCTCCAGTGGATGCGTCTTCCTTCCCATGTGTGCCTCACTGCCCTTCCAGCCCAGCTTGGACAGAGCAGTCCATCCAGCAGAGTCACCAGTCGGGGTCCAGAGGTCAGATGGGCTGCCCAGGACACGGAGAGAGAATGAGCCGTGCCGTGCTCGGCGTTCCAAGGGAACTTGATTCCCTAAACAATTAATTCCCTAAACTTGATTCCCTCACACACAACTCGCACGCTCCAGCTGAGTCATGGAGCAGTGTACAGAGAGGGACCTGGACTGCCAGGTAAAGGATAATGAGGGAGTTATAACGGCACGACAAATTTCTGCTGATATGCAGTAAAGACAGAGTCGACCTTAACCGATTTTTCTGTAGGGCACGAAAACTTGAGTAGCATGGATATGAGCCAGGCCACCACATGGCCGAGGGATCAGTAGGGTGGATTTATCCAGGAGCAGATGTAGCTAGGGAGATTAATAGTAATATGTGGGGAAGGAGTTAGGTACTGTATTTAACCTGAAATAGTAACAATGAACCAGACACCCAAGATAAAATTAGACATTGTTGTGCTGAACATGCCTTCCACAAACTCAGAATTACACTCCTGTTTTTTCCTGTCTTGATGAAAATTATATTGGACTCAAGTCATCTCTGCTGTGATTGCTGTTTCCCAAGCCCCAAATTTTGTTTAGTCTCTATGTACGCACTTCTAGCTTTATTCATTAACATATGCATTTATTTGTAAGATGACCTGTATTGCCTTACACTGTCCTATAATTGTATGTAAGACTAACGTGCAGTATCAGAGTTTTACTATCAATAAAAGCAGAAGATAGAGGCTACTCAGTTTTTCTGATCCAGTGGAACAGGGATCAGAAAGACCACTTAGTCATTACTAGGTTCAGTGTGTGCTGCTGAAGTGGAAGTACAGAAACAATGTGGTAGACACAATATTTAAGCAAAACTCCTCTTCATGGCTCTCCTAATGATTTAGAAAATGCAACTATCCTTGCTCTTTTGTCTTTGTCCTCCCTTCATTTTGTAATAATCATAGCTGTTTATAATCAACTATCCCTTATAATGAGGAGATAAGCAGGCTGTGCACAACTGTGTGTGGACAGAAACATGTTCAATCTAATTTTCACATGAAGCAGTGCTAGTCTTCAAGGATTAGAAATATTCTTATTTTTTGCCTGCATTGGTTATCTTGGCTTTCCATTGCTACATTAGTGAAGAGTTGATTTAAAGAACTTTTGCACTTCTGGTTTGCTTTCCAGCGACACATCATAAAGCAGTTTTCAAAGATAGTCATAATGAGTGTTTTACAGATTGAGAAACTGAGTCCAGGCAAGTGATTTATTCCAAATTATACAGTGAGGGATAGAACCCAGGTTTCCTGGCTCACAGTTCATTGCTCAAAGCACTATGTAATGCTAAGTTACTTTAGAGGATACCTTTAGATGGCAGAAAGTAACCAGAGTAGAATAGCATCTCCTCCTGCTATTCATGTGCGATGTGTGCAGTCAACCTCTCCATTTTCTCATTCCTCAGGGGGTCCATCATCTCTCACCTCCTGTTTGGCAGACCCTACACTAAGTAATGCTGCACAGGGTTAAGAGGAAAGGAAGAAAGAACTAGAGAAAGGGGATGGCAGCTGTGCTGCAAAAGGGAACTATAGCAGTCCTTTTTAGTCTACAAAGTGTTTAGCATTCACACTTTACATTTTAGAAGAAACTTTTATCATGTCTATCACAGAGACACCAGAGGCAAGGAAACCAAGGGAAAAATAATAATTAAAAATTCTTGCTCCTCAGGACATGGCTGAGTTTGTTTTAAATTCTAACTTATTTTGGCAAGTTTTCCTGTAAATATTCTTTTATTATTTATAATTTTATAATGTATTAATTCAATCCGTGATCCCTCTTCCCGAAGTTCAGCCTCACTTACACTTTGAATAAACTCACTTATATCCAACATTTACAATTTTCCAGTTAGAGCTGTATGAATAATGGCAATGATTGCTGAAAAAGAAATTCCTTTAGCAAGGAATGTTGAAAGGATAGGCTTCTCAAGGAAACATGGGAAAGATGTAAATGCAGGTTTCAACTTTTATTCACCAAACCGTATTACAGACATTTTGAGCAATTTTATGAGGTTTTATTTTATGCCTTTATGTTCTAATATATCAGTCAAAGGCAGAGCAGGCTAAGAGGTTGAAAGCACAAATTTGATGTGAGATTTTTAATGGGAGTAGCTTGAAAAGATTATACTGTAAATTTGCTTTCCTCCTGACATCATGAACATCTTTGTACAAATAAGTGTTAAATGTATAGGAAGGCTGCTCTTCACCTTTCACTTTAGGTTTCTATGTAGAGTACATTTCAGAGCTTTAGAGACCTTTTCCTTTTCACTTTTTCTTTTTTTTTAATCTATTTTTTTGTAATTGTGGCAGCATTCACCCAACAAATATCTTGAAATAATAATTTGAGGAGGTTGACAAGGGCAGTTCATAAGAAACAGAAAGTAGCATTATTGAATCAAGCTTGGATTAACTGCATTGACAAACACACACCAGAGTGAAATTATTTTCCTATTACATTTTGATTAGTTTGTGGTTGTCTTCAATTTGTAATTTACCTTTTAAGAGAGTCTGAATTTCTCTGTGGGAGCCTCTCTGACAATATTTGTCTCGGCATTGTCAAGGGAGTATTGAGGTTCCAGACAAAGAAAGATTTTTCTTGTGGTTTGTGAAGTCATTAGGACGGGATCCAAGTTTGGAAAACTTGGAAAATAGGGAAGAAACCCATACCAGGTGTTTGGAGTGAGACTGGTGTGGGAAACACTTCCATGAGATCAGCTTTGTACGGTAGAATTTGCTTCTAATTCTTGTATTAAGTGTATAGTACCAGTGTACTCCTCCCACTTTACAAAGCATTTCATTTTACGGTATAGAAATTAAAATTATAATACAGACGTTTGAGAATATGTCATCCATATGATTTTACTATAGTCAATCAAAAAGAAGCTGGCTGCTCCCAAAATTTTCGAAGAGGATGTTGCTCTTTTATTCTGGACATGATTGGGGAAAAAAACCAGCAAAACAAAACCCAAGAAAAAATTCTTAAACTTTTTTATAATCTACTTTCAATGGTATCCTAAGATGCTTCTCTCCATTTCAAATGCAGAATCTGCTTCATCTCGCAAAGTAATGTAATATTTATATATAATTAATGAGATTTTAATCTTGTTAAGCCACTGAGCTTGAAAGAAAAGTGTATTGTTTCTAGATTTATGGTATATATTTATTTTTTATTTACAGTTTACTAGAGTAGGAATTTTAACCTGTTGTCCCTTCTCTGAATGTTCCCTCCTCCACTGATGGACTTATCCTTCTGTTGGTTATGTTTTCTCCTGACTGGATGAAAAAAAAACAAATAGTCCCTCAAATGAGGAACTCGTTCAACAGTGGGCACAGAAAAGCCTCCCACATATTTTCTTCCTGCTCCTGAACACAGCCCCAATGCCCCCAGACAAGACTGAGCTTAGTTTTCTCACATTAAGATAACTAGCTTTATCACAAGTTTGTCAGAAGAGTTATGTATACTGCAGCAATAAAATGTGACTAAATTTACTAAAGCTATAAATAGACAAGTGTCTGCATGATGGATATGCATTAAAATAATTTTTGGCTCATATGTGCCCCTGATTTTTGACAAGATAACAGAAAAACATGCATGTATACAGTGACCTTTGCAAGAGCCTCAGTCTAACCCTTCTCCTTAGAGCTTTTGGTCCCTGATCAATGGAATTGTGAAAGAAAAAAAACAGGTTACAAGAAATGATGATAAACATATTATCACCTTATGGACTGTAATTCATAAGCATTCCATTGCTTCCAATTAAAAAAAAAACAACTCGCACGCTCCCTTCCCCCCCCCAAAAAAAAAAAAAAAAAAACAAAAAAAGAAGGGAAAAAAAAGTCTACTTGAAGACACAACAATAAGCTATTCTTGACCTAGGTGGAGCCAAAGAAATGTTAGACAAAAGACAAAATTTTAAATCAGGGAAATAATTGAATGACCTCTGCCTGAAAAACTATGCCATAAATTATCTTTACACTCAGTGGAAACATTCTCCTTTGCCTTTAGAGTAAATCAGACAATTTTCAGGCCAAACCAATTTTCTAAATCATAATTAGACAAGAGGCTAAAATAGGTCTTTGTAATGGAAGTGGGTTATAAATTTAACATGATATCCATAATTCATCCCTGAAGAAAGGTCCTTTACATTCTGAAAGCTTGGATAATACAACTTAAAGAGCTGGCCTGCTAAATGGTGTAACAGTCTATCTTAGTTTACTTTAGAACTTTGATTCACACTGTGCTCAGTTCTTTTCCCAGTGGGAAAGCTAGATTCTTAAACCTCTTTCTCACACTTATTAAAATAATTCCCTCCTCACCAGGACATCAGCCTTGGGCATGCCCAGTTCTTTTGCTAATAATTTTGTCTTTTTCATTCCTTAGATGAGTTCTGAATTATAATTGACTAGCAAAAAGCTTAATTTTTGTATATACACACAGAATTGCTTAAAATACAATGCTCACAGAGGAGGAAAACATCCCCTGCCGTTCAATAGAGCATTGGGCATTTAGCATACACAAAAGAATGGGAAAGACCTGTTTGAGTGACTATGACATATATGTCATTGGCCAAGTATATGTTTGAAAAAACCTTTACCTTTTAAAAAAGTGAGTTGCATAATATATACTTTACATAGCAAGATTAGAAATTCTTGGTATTTCACCAAGTAGCCAATTGACTTCTCAGATTTTTTTCATTATGTCAGCCTCCTGCCAATTAACATTAAAACAAATTCATTTAAATCAGATTTTTTTTATTGCAGTTTCATTAGTAAGAGAGAGAAGAAAAGAATTTTCTCCACAAACTGATAACAGCTTTATTTGCCAAACATTTTTAAAGAAAATACTGGCTTTAATTGTGCCACAGCTTCTATCAGACTACAGAAAAATCTATAGTGTTTTTATTTTCACAGCATTGCTTCCACTGCTTCAGGTACTGATCAGAAGTTTCTACAATGCGCATCAGAGATACTTATCATGAAATAAATCTGACAAGCTGTTGCTCAAGGCCAAAGTAGTTCATTTGCAAAACTACTCAGGTACCAAAGTAAGAAAGCCTGTCTCTCTGTTCCAGCAGATTCTAAATCTGTCCCTTGGCCAGCTGACACACAGTAGTCCTCAACAGAGGAAATCATCACTCTAACACCACCACACCAGCAAGCAACCCGCTTGTTGGATCCTTGATGATATTTCACATTTAAAACATTTGCCAAAACCACCGACCACTTGCTTTGCTCTTACAACAAATTTGCTAGTCCATTCCCTTTTTGACCTCATTTTCAGGAACTGCGTTTCACCATTCTGGTCTTTTTCTTGGCCTCAAGCAAGAGTGGCCACATGCCAGCATTGTTTGTCTCACTCAGGGCTGTTTTGAGGATGTTGAATCAACATCTAATTGAGCAGACAAACTGTCTCTATTTGCCCCTACATATCCATTTGTGGTTTTTCATCCTCCCGCAGAAAGACTTTCTCATTACAAGGCTTTGATTAGATTGCAACCTCTAAAAGTCAGGTATTGTCTTTCTACTAACTGTGTGTACAGATCAACTTTAATAAGGCCTTGAAACTTGTTTGGCCTTTGGTCAATACTGTGATAGTAACAGATGATAAGTTTATCTGATTCCTGACTTTCAATACTCCTCTGTTTCTCTCCACAATACACTGACTGCTGCCCCTGCTGCAGCATTTCTTTTTTTCTGCTGTAATTGCCTTCCCTTGCTTATAACCTAGTGAATAATATATGTTCACATTAGAGTGTTTGGCCCTGTGGGAGGACGTTCCAGTCACCTCAGTGTTCTTTTTCAAACATGCTACTGTATGTGACACGATGAGATGAAGAAAGTAAACAAGCAGATTGCAGTTTGAATGGGTGCCACAGCTCAGATCTACGAATGCCCAAACAGAATAAAAAACCTCTCTGGTCAGCACCATGTATTTGATAATTGGAAAAGTATCTTGCACTTACTTTAATTCTTTTGATTTGAGGGATTCGCAGAACAATGAAATGAGGATTATTAATGTTCTCCGAGCATTTTACACATGAAGAAAGTGAGGTCCTCTGAGGTAAAATGACTCGTACAAGGTCACACAAGAAAACAGTAGAACAAGAAACACAACTTGTTTTTTGTATTGCTATCTAGAATTTGCCCCATACATAACAGGTGAAATTCCAGGGAAGTCAACAACGCTAAGATTTTACCGAGGTCCATGGTTGCAGGGCAAGAGGGCAGGTCACAAAACATTTGCAATTTTCTTGAGGTATAAAGCCTGTTACAAAAATTGGGTAATGTGATTACACAAGACCTACAAAAGCAAAAACTGTGCTTAAACCCAGAAGTATAAAGGCTTAGGGCTTCTTCTCTCAGAGCACGAAGTGGGGACTGTGACACTTGGGCCAGTCACCTTTCCTTTACACCGCGCACCGCGTTTGCCCCGGGACTGGAGGTAGCAAACCCAAGGACAAAGGGAGCAAGGAGTAAGCCATTGGTAATCTTATCGTGTAGCTTCTTCAAAATATTCCCCGCAGTGCAGAATTGTTCGGAGCTGCACACGCTG